>CALNHX010011108.1:0-34747 GCA_940337035.1 Agriotes lineatus
CTGCTGTTTACATATAATGCAGGCCTCTGCAATCTCCGTTGATATTAAAAACGTATTCAATACAGTAGGACAAGCGGTATTCTTTGCCAACCACATGATTGGCGTTTGAAAAGAAATTTGCCAAACTAATTAAACCAATTCCTGTCTAATCCAACGATGGCTGTTAGAATAGGTGATACTCTATCAAATAGTCATACTCTTAGATATAGTACACCACAGGGTTCACCACTTAGCTCTACTTTGTTCTTAATAGCGATTATTCGATCTTGGCGGAAATCGATCCATCAATATATTACTGTGCATATGCTGATGATATTATGCTATTTAAGATGATTAGTAGTTCTTGAAATGTCACTCGAGTGTCTTGAACGTATTTTCGTAAAACTAGATTCCTCTTTCAAAGAAAAAAAATCGGTGTCACTGTCCAAGACCAACTCTGTTCACTTCTGGAGAAAGAGGTCAACATGCATCAATCCGCCTTTGTTTAAAATATAAGGTCACGCCATCAAAAATGTTGAGGTTTTCAAATAACTAGGAATTGTTCTTGACAAAAAGACTTACCTGGAAACCTCACATCAGGCATCCTGTAGGGATATACAACAATGAATATTATTAAAACCCTTTGCCACATCAAGTGGGGTTGCGATAAAGATATTCTTCTGATTTTACATAGAAGTTTGGTTCTATGGAGGACTGATTATAGATGTGTGGCATATCCTTCTACGAAACCCAGACCTGTAATTCCATTAGATACGACAGATAAACGTGGAATGCCAAACGCAGTGGGAGCATTTCCCACATGTCGATTTGAAAGACTGTATGTTGACTCAGAGCAGGAGCCGTTAGAATTAATATGAAAACGTGTAATGGCTTCATACCGAATAAGACTACATGAAAAAACTGATCTAGAATACTTTCTCTGTTTAAAAGCAACCCATTCTGCACTCAGTACTAACAAGAAATTACTAGACACAAATCTTCGGCCTTTAGGTCGAATTATAGCAATAATAAAAGAGAATTGAATACAACCATGGTTAAAGGAAACACCTGAAATTTGGTATGATTTATTAATACTGCGTAAAACAGAAATTAATCAGTCTACAATCAAAAGCTTTTATAGACAAGTAATAAAAAAGTGAGGATTTCCATTTAATATTTACTTACGGTTCCAAAACTGACAGTGGAGTGGTATGTGGTATACAAGAATATAAAAGCAAGACGTTCTCTGACTTCCTACGTGAGTATTTTCTCTGGTAAAGCTTATTATGCAATGCACTCAGCACTGGTACTATGCTCTGAAGTGGAACATCCCGCTGTTATAATATGTTTGTAATATGATTTGTTGTCTGTGCTACTAGCAATGCAAGATCGTTTTAACAGAGAATTTAATCAGTAATATAAGAGAGCTTTACTTTCACGAAAAAGACAACAATGTGAGACAGCTGTAACACTTATATAAAAAAATCTGTAAAGTGATTTACTCAAAACTTCCCTCGCAGTGGACGTTGTTACACAAAATTGAGCAAAGCTGTATTTTCGATAAACATATATTCCTGTAGCAAAATGACGGTTAAGGGCAATGTTTTAATATTGTTGACATAATATTCTATCTTGCGTTACTCAGAATTTGGGGCAGATGGGACAACCGAGAAACCAGGAAATTTCCAGATGGGCACGAGCCCAGCGGTCCGCTTTCTGAAAGCAAAAGCAATTGCCAAGGCGGCATTATTCTGGGCTAGTTTATAGTTTTATGAGGATGCCTTGATAAAGACAACAAGTGGGCGTTGTGACACTAAATAATTTTAAAAATTGAAGGAAACTGGTTTCTAATAATACTAAATTCAATTTTTAAACAAAAAAAATTACCCTTAATGAGATTCGAACTAGTGCCTGCGAACGAGCCCGAACATTGAATTTCTTTGTTCTCCGGTGAACTACTGCTGCGCTGACTGCTCCACGCCGGGGCTGGCAATTCTCGCGCTCCACGTCTATTTCACGTAACACACTTATTCGTTGTTCATTTTTGTCTTATACAACAGTTGTCTTGTATTTGTTGTTCCCATTTTTGGCAAGGATAAAGCCAGCACTATGTACAAATTAGTACTTTTATGTATTCCTCAGTTCAAGCAAAAATTTTTTTTTATTATTATTTTAAGGTGCTCACCCTGTATATCGTATTTGTATGAAATTATGCCGGTTTCGTGCGAGGTAGATATATAATATGTATGCAAAATATCGTCTTCCTCCGACAAATAATTTTTGAGCTATACTGCCAACAGGCAGACAGACAGACAGACAGACGGAATTAAGAAAACCTTTTTTTCGTCATCTAGAGACCTTGAAACGTGAAGATCGGAAGAAATCTCGGAAGGTGATTTTTTCGTGATTACAATACTTCCTTCGTCTTTCAGACGAGGGAAGTAAAAAATGTAGATGCCATCGATGCTATTACATATCATAACTCTATAATAAAGCAGAACAATTCCCAAGGTCAAACATACATGCGCGTGGTCTATGTGTAGTTACGATTGTGGGCGTGGTCTTGATATTAGCAGCGTTGCCAGACCTGGTACAATTCTACGAATCTGGTACATTCTGAACCGTTTCTGCAAAAGTATATTTTTAAAATATTTCTGGTACATTTTCATTCTCATTTATTAGACGAAACTCTTAAAAATAAATTAGCAGATCAGCCAGGAAAAGCGGAATTGGTAGACAAAAATTTTTAATCGTTAGGACGTAACACGTGAAAACGCGCATGCATTCAGCCTGGCAACCCTGCATATTCTGATCCGAGTGGTGCCGATGCCGATCGGTTTGTTTCACGGTACGAAATCTCCCTCCTGCCAAGTGAAACTGTCATGGCTACCAAAGCAGAGAAATCAGTGCGTACAGAATTTTGGCAAAAAGCCCTTGTTCCAATTGTGAGGAAGATAATTGCAATATTTTAATGACATTGCACCATTTTGTAACCCAGGTACGAATTAAAATAAATACAGTGCTGCAGTTCTAATATTAATTTTTGTTTCACCGTGACCACTATTATTTCGTATTTATTGCATCTTGAGTTGATAAATACAGACTATTATTATTAGTATAGTATTTTTTCTTGAAATGTTCGGTTTATTCCGATTAAACGAGAGATATTTGGTCAGATGTAATTAGATTCTATTAATTAATTTTGATATAAGAATTTTCTCACGTTACTGCACGTTTGTAATATGACCCCTTTTCGGCCAAATTTCGAGTTACCAGCGATAATTATGCTTCGCCCTCGTTAATAAAACTTCAAATTCGTGGAAGAAGTATTAGTTTAATAATTAGTTGTACAATATACTATTGTACAACTGTCGTTAAAAATCGGCAAGATCATTTTTTCTGACTAAATGTAACTTTTATTAATTTGATTATAATATAGAAAGCAGTTGTAGACATTTTTCAAAATAATCATGTTAATTTTGACATTTGATTAGAATATAGAAAGCCTTACTAGATTTATTTCAAAATATCGAGCTGCCAAACAACTGAAAGTTATTGATTTTCCTTAGTTATCTGACAAATATTGGTTTACTAAGTATTTTTAACGTGTTAAAAGTGTGCACTTTTAAGGTGCTCTCTCATAAATTAATTTTGACATATATAAGTGTAGTCGCCTGGAATAAAAATGTAATTTTTAATGACAGTTGTACAAAAAGTGATTGTTTTTACGAGAGTAATAGTTTTATGAAAAAAATTACTGCGCTATAAAATAGAGCTTTATTAGATAGTTTAGCGCTTATAAAGTACCTAGCTGTTTGTTTCACTCTACAGATGAAAGTGCACGTTGCTATGGAAATTAATAAATAACCAATTGTTTGCTCGCAAGAATGGTGGCTATTTTGTTTATTACGGCTACAATAAGTAAACCAAAAACGGCCAGATTCTAAATTCATTTGTAGTTTTTGCAATACATAATGTAAATTTATTTTTTAATATTCGTAGAAAAAATAACATTTACTTTTTGAGATATCATTTTTTGCTCGTAAAATTATCATGACGCTGCTCGTGAACAAATCTTCATCCTACGAAAAAAAACAATACTTTTAACTTTTGACGAAAAATACAGATATTATTTACGTATATTAATGTTTTAATGTGGTTATTATAACACCGCTGTAATGGAGTCCATCAAAACACTGTTTCTGTATTGTTGTTTTCATATGAAGAATGTTATTTCAGACAACTGACAGATTGTCATATTTATGAAATGTCAAAATTAAAAGTTTTTGATTATTTTTGTTGAAAGTAAATAAAATTAGTGTATTATCGTCGTTGAATAAAATTCATTGCATCTCTATTTGAGCACTCCTCGTTGCGCACTCATGCCCCAAACCCACTCGTGCTACAATCAGCCCTCTTATTAAACTAGTATAATAATGTGCTACTTCTACGACAGTGCAGAAAGTACTCACTTTTTGCACTCTCATGTAAGAATCATACTATGACTGGTTAAAATCGACAACTTTTTAACGAATGTCAAATTAAAAGATTAAATTTGTTGTAGAATGCGAAACTGTCGCAGGAAAAATAGTATGTAACACACGTATGGAATTGCCATCGGAAAATGTATGTGAATACATGTAGTCATTCAAAAACAACTACAAATGAGTAAAAAAAGTTGTTTTCATATGTGTTGCTAACGTTATTTTTTGCATAGTGATCCCTTGTAACTCGAAATTTGGTCGAAAAAGACTTCAACATTTATAACTGTCAAATAGACAATTCGCAATTTCAATAAAATAGTTAAAAACGTGTTACTTTCTTTACAATTTTTTTGTTAAAAAAGTGATACTTTCTTTATGATTTTTCGATAAAAAAAACACGAGATACAAATAAAATGTTTGCGAAAATTGAATTAATATTAAGCAAAATTGAAATAAAAATTACAGAACTGTCAACATGAATTTATTTGATAGAATATGAATAATAATTATAAAATTTATGTCATGTTAACAATGGAATTCAATGTAATTGCATATAGTAATTAATTAACTTTAGTATAATTATAGGGTTAAAACTAACTGTTTAAGTTGAAATAATAAATTGGTAAATATCCTGATTCATTTTATTCACTAAATTAATTCAAACGTCGCTGGACGCGTTTTAGAACGTAAAAGTAGTTTGCGTCCTGTTGTGTATACGAAAATGAATCACTTCATCCACTAAAAATAAAATAAAAATGTCACCTTTTACAATAATTCGAAATTGAGTTTTCAACATATCTTCACGTTTTAGAGTCCCCTGAACCCAAAAAACATGTTTTTGTTCATTGGTCTGTCTGTCTGTGTGTGTGAGTCTGTGTGTGAACAAAATATCTCAAAAACGAAAAGAGGTATGACGTTGAAACTTCATATATAAGTTTTGTGTATTATCTAGATGCGACAGAAAGTTTTTGAATAAAATCGCATAACCGGAAGTATGGTGTTTTTACTCTTGTGATTTTTCAGTTTTCTTTCGATTTCAAAAAAAACGGCTCTAACTATTTTGTCAAGCATTTTTACTACATTTTTAATGTGTATTGATGTGAGATAGGTGATTTTCCAGTTGAATACCTCTAAAATAGGTTTCTTTTGATTCTTTTTCTTTTTTTATTAATTCATATTTTAAATAGAACACCCGCTATATTATTACATTTTTAATTCAGCAGAGAATTTTAGAGAAAATTTGTCTCTTCAACTAACGCTCTATTTTGTACGGTTTCTGTAAAATTTGTAATTTTTGACAAATGCTTAAAAATTAAAAATCAAATTTATGGTTAATTATAAAATCACTGTAAAAGGAAGTTGTGGGCGTGTATCAGACCAGATTCTTTTAACTGTTTTCGAAAAATTACATTTTGTAAGTGCTAAATTTGGTTAGATACAGTTTGTATATCTACCGGCATTCTTTCGGTCTGTTTTTTCGGTCGGTTGGTCGAAAGATAAACATGCGAAGCTAACCTAAACTTCATCTTTGGTAGTTAGATTTAATCAAACAGCTGTGTCGTTTACAAATTGTACTCCTAGCCTTCTGGGAGCATACTTTCTATATTTCAATAATTTATAGTAATTTTAGACGACATTTAATACGATATAGCAACTCAAAGCGAAACCACTAAGTAAACTGCAGACGTCTAATACCTCTCTGTGTCTGCACTTTACTTAAACTTTCATTGGCTCCATATTAATCAATTACCGATTGTGGCCGAACAGTTGTCATAATACCTTATGCGTCTGAAGATTACGTATATGCGTCCAGGATGACTTGTGAATAATCTGGTTTCAAAGCACTCCGTTGGTTCCAATTGTGAGGAAGATAATTGCAATATTTTAATGACATTGCACCATTTTGTAACCCAGGTACGAATTAAAATAAATACAGTGCTGCAGTTTTAATATTAATTTTTGTTTAGGCGCTTCCTGGAGCAGAAGAACCGAAAGTTGAGCCAGTATTCGTGCCAGCTCAGTTTGACCAACTGAAACCACGAGGAAATCCAAAACCACTTGGGCCCAGGGCAGACAAGTGTTGCAAGAGACTGAATACGTAACATGAAATCGCCGAAGGGAGTTATTTATTTTATGTTACCATTTACCGAGTCCGATTATTTATAGTATTTTCTGATGACATTACTGGTATCCTACTTTCACCATATTTCCTGTTACACGCTCCTCCTTGGCTGTTACTCTAATTGCCGATTGTGTTATTTTATGAATACCATGACAACAGACATTTTCATATTGCCCATTTCCTCCGTATAGAGAAAATGTGTTCTTTCTGTCACAATTTTTGTAACCTAGAAACTGATTTCTATTCTCGGTTGTGGAAATTTTTTTAATTTTTAACAGTCGTATATGTTGTTCTACGAACGAAGCGACAAGTATTATCAATAGTAATATAACAAGGGCGAGACATACTTACCGATAATTTTGCACACGGCAAGGGTCGAGTGCTGGTTGCAATGAAAACTGTTCCGAGGGCAGTTTTCAACCAGCACGATCACTCTTGGCACGGGCAAAATTATATGTAACTGTGTCCCCCGCGTTTATATTTTGAAGATTATTACACAAAACACATATACGAATTATGATTTAAAATTGATCTAATAATGCCAACAAACTCAAATTGCGTGTTTCTTGCATTTTTATTTCTAATTATGCCACCATCTACGGGGTTGATAATTAGCACTAGGGAAGCTTATCAAGTAATCAGTTCGGGATTGGTTGATTTTCAAAAAATGCATGGTTGTCATTGGATGATATCAGTTATGTAACAGTTGTGTGTAATAATCATTACGTTGTTTTGTTGTGCGGTAATTTCTTTTACGGCAACATGCGACGGAAGTTTACGTAAAATGCGCACCGGTGTGAAACTGGTTTAGCATGCACCGGGAACTGTCAGAATCTTTGTTTACGTCGCTTGCCTTCGTAACTTGGCTCAAGTGTAGAAACTACCATAAATAGAATGAGCATTTTTTCTTAAAATTTATAGCATTCTTATGTACTTATTATTAATTACTAACTTTGTCTTATATACTGGACTACCCAACAAAGAAATTTTTTTAGCGCTTTTCAATTTGTTGGAAAATATTGATAAAAATTATTATTTAGAATGGAATGTGGAACGTATTTCTGCCATCGATCAATTATTTTTAACGCAATATAATCTTCGCCAGAATCCCCCACATAAAGATTTAGCTCAGCGCTTTAACTGTAGCACTGCAACAGTTACTAATATTTTTTTAACTTGGTTAAATTTGTTACGCGAAGTAATATTTTCCAGTTTAATGTCATCTGTACCATCTGTTAAAGATAATCAAGCATGTTTACCTAATTGTTTTGCTTTCTTTCCGATCACAAGAATGGTATTAGATCGCACCGAAATTTTTTCTGAAATTCCATGTTTGCTTGAAAAGCAAAAAGCGACATAGCCATTACAAGCACCGTAATACTTTAAAAGGTCTTGTGGGAGTTGCACCAAATGGAGTTGTGATTTACTTGAGTTTATTGTATCCTGGTTCCACTTCTGATAAGAAAATTGTGCAGAACTGTGGAGTACTTACTATTTTTGAACCAGGAGATTTGATAATTGCAGATAAGGGATTTCTCATTATTTTAGCGGCAGGTGTTTCTCTAAATATTCCACCATTTTTGTGCCAACCACAGTTTACTCCTTCTCGGGTAATACAAACCAAAAATATTGCTCGTGCTAGAATTTATGTGGAAAGAGCAATTCGTCGTATTAAGGCATACAAAATACTAAATCTAATACCCCAAAATTTAATGAACTCTGCAACCAAAATCTGGAAAGTGTGTGGCGCACTAACCAATTTCCACCAATAAAGGAAGTTGAAACATATTTTGAAGGCGAACAGTAAAAATAGAAATAAGAGTGTTAATCAACAACTGCTTATTTATTTAAATAAGACATTTTTTTATTATTGTATAGTTGTACATTACTATATGTTAGTTTATGTTTACTCAAATATTCGTTTTGTTAATTACAGAACTTAACTTAATAAATAAAAGTATTTACAAAAATATTGCTCTAACTGCTATCTAATAAAAAATTTCTTATTAATAGTACAGCAATATCACGGAAACAAACGGTGAACGTCATCAAATATTTTGTTATTAATTTAAAGTTACCGTTTGATTCCGTGATTTACCTATAGTTACAATAAATATGATTAACTATAAGTAAATCACGGAACCAAACGGTGCACGTCATCAAACAGTAACTTTAAATTAATAACTAAATATTTGATGATGTGCACAGTTTGTTTCCGTGATTGCTTCCCGCGCTGGGATGAGCTCCATATAGGGGAGGTCAGCTAAAAGCGCGAAGTTGGAATAAGCCTTCTCACGAGGTATGTATGCTATTTTACTCACAACATAGTTACACATTTATTTAATTTCGACATTCACTAGAGATGAAAGGCATTTTGTATGATAAAAATTCTTCAAAATTTCTATATTTTCTGCCCATTCTTCTTTTTTTGTAACTGGAATTATTGCTATGACTTGAGGAGTCCAGATAACTAGATACTATTTCTTTTTATGTATTTGGTGTAAATATTCATGGTTTTCATTTACCACAAACTGTTGCAGTACCTTATCGTAAGAACAAATATAGCCTTTATCATGTGCAATGATTCCATCAAGTTGGAATTGCGATATTTAAATGGATATTTAACTTCCACAAGCTCTTCTTCGTCTACAAGGCCATCTGGGGTGGCCCCAAGGTATCCACACTGATGGAGCCATAGTCCAGCAGATGTCACAGGAAGTCCAGTTGCTGCCCCAAATGCTTCTATTGCATTATTTTCATGTTCTCGCCCCCACCGAATGGCCTATACTCCATCTAAGTTATATGTGCCTGCATAATAAGCGAACTTTATGAAAAAATGTGAAAAATATTTTGCAAAGCAAACCTGGTAGTTTTTTGAAAAGCGATGCAGGGTACCGATTTCTTTTGCAAGCTGCTAGCACCGTACCGAACGAACTGGCTGTTAAACGAAACCTGCGAATAATTAACCACAAGGGATTTTTTTACTGCCCTATGGTTTACTCAAATATAGTTATTGCTTAGGAGAAACATTCACTTTTTGTTCAAAATAACTAATTTTTTCAGATATATTTTGATATTCTGCGAAGAAAATTATATAACTAATCTGCGGAACAATAATATCTTCCTGTGCAGTAAGTCTAGGTGCTAGAAGCCAACTGAATCCTACCACCCCTCCAAACGAATCAAATTTTTCTCTAAGCGTTTCGATCTCTTCCTTGGTAACACTTCTCTTTGAAGCTCGATATTCCTTAGACGGCAAAAACAATTCATCGATTGTTCTCACGTTTTCATCAAGTGCTTTGGATTGTTTAGGCACTGACCAGCTACATGACTGGTCTGTAACTGATGTATTGTAATGGGCAAATAGTGCCAGTGCAGCAACATGATGACATGAAACTTGTCCACGAGGACATGTGCAAGAAGTTGAGGTTATGTTTTTGTCTTCATCGAGGAAGATCTACAAAGTAAAAATATATACTTAGTATTCGTTACTGCTTAGAATCCATCTGAAGCAGCAATCAGTATTTTAAATAATTATACTTTTTAAGCTAAAATGTATCTTACCTGAACATTGTATCGCTTATCTTTCATGCTTGCGTGTACTGTACCATTTACCATTTAATAATGAACAGAAAAAGAAGACACTATTCAATTCAGCAGTATTGGCAGTATCCAATATGAAAGACAGTTGCCTGGAGGCTATCCAAGAATGTCCATAAAACGCTTTCCAGAGGCGAGCGTTTCCTTTCCAGAAACTTTCCATTTGAAAATATATTTTTTGGAACTTTTCCTTATTGCCATTCTCTAGCGTGCTTTTAAAACTTTCTTTAGTGCAACAAAAGTTATTAAATTCGTCCTACATTTTAAATGCGGCATATGCCGCGGGTTTCAGCTAGTTGGACTATGATTTTGTAATATGCGGCAGCACTTGCCGTGAGCGTCAGCGGGGTGGGACGAGCGAGGGGTAAAAATACCTACTTGGTGCTAAAGAAACCCTAGGACATCGATGTAAAAGAGCACTTCAACATAAGTATTGCACGTTTTTTCAAAATTTCTAAACCGAGCAGCTTCCTTAAACCACCTCCAATGCTGCCTCTTTCTAACCACTTCCGGGTTTCACACACAAGAAATTGGGGCACGTTGCAACACACCCACCGAGCGAACGTTTTCACACGTCGCGACGTGACAATACTTCCAAATGAGTGAATTCAGCCTAAATATCCAGCGACACCGTTTAATTAGGGGAGAAACCTCCACCGCAACACAACATTTAGAAGGCTAATCATTTTACAACAGGGCCCCCAGAACTCAACTACGGAACCCGAAGGTGGTACCGGGTGGCCATAAAAATCTGAGATCCCGGTAGCCATGGAATTAGCTACTTATAAATGTTGGTTAGCAGTATACATATTTCAATTATAAGTATTGGTATGAAATGTAATAAAATGCAAATAAGAGGAGGGGAATGTACCCCAGATTCTACAGTTTAGCCTACGACTCGATTATAAAAATCTCCTGTTCTAATTTCAATATTTATTGCAATCTGTAGTAATTTGTGACAGATAGGAATTTTAGTTGTGATGACATTAATGACATTTAGTTTAGTTGGATTCATCACTTTAATAAAGCGGTGTTGCTTCCAAAGGTAATGTGATATCAGATATTTATGGCCACCCGGTACAATTCTGGACTTCGTTATTCGCCGATCGGCTGATGCAAGGTGAGACGCCAGGTTCAAACTGCTGACAAACTTCTCGGCTGCTCCACGTACATTCGTAAGTTCAGCAGGTAATTTTGTAGATCTTAATTTCGTGGGCCCCGTCGGTACAACAGAATTGCGGTAGCGGACTTTCGAAGGCAGAAAATGACTTAAATGTCATCCCGAACGCGCGCAGCGCTTATAACATCTAGGGCCGGTTGCAGAAAGCAACGTTAAGTCTGGTGTTAGCTAACGTCGCGTCAAAGTGAACAAAATCGCATCAAATTTTGTTTACTAATGTATTAGTTACCATAAACATTTGAGATTTGATTCGACTTGCTTTCTGCAACCGGCCCCTAGGTTGCTTCCACTGTCCAAAGTGACTGGCCTGCACGCTGTAAACTTAAACGGAAAGTCACGTCTCTATCTATCTCACTGCAACAATGACCGACAAGAACTGCGAAAGGTGCAAAATGCTTATGTAGAAAACCCACGTGCGTGCACGTAGCGTTGAGTTTGCATATTTTGTCACGTACGACCCATTCGGCTGATAACATTTCTTGAAAAATATCTCTCACTAACCGACCGTCGGGCGCCAATACGTATCGAATGGCAGTCTAAGCGTTGACAATAGCTCATTAAAAACATGATGTACTTGATAAAACGTTACAGTCGCTTTATATACACTAACGTTAACAGTCTGGCCATATATGGTTACGATTCCCATTGGTGCCGCCATTTTATGTCTTGCGTCATTTTGACAATGAAATTCAAAAATGTCAAAGTCACATTTACTCAAATAAAATAAGTTGACATTCAATCAACAAAAATCGTTTATAATGCGAGTACGTAGTTAAAAACTGATCATAATTTTTAGAAACAACTAGAACTATAATTTATTAACGGTAAGCCGACAAGATTTAAAGAAATTTATCAATTTCAAAAATTTTCTTCAGATATTAGGTATTGCTGTGCAGTGTGCAGTCGGATGCAAAAGCAAATCTAAAAACTGTGTGCTAACGGAAACTTTGCTTAGGAATAGCGTCTGTCCCTTATGGACAAAAAAATTAATGGAAAAAATTGGTACCCGAATGGAAATTCAAGAATTTGTAAAAAGCATTTTGCAGATTGTATGTGTGAAAAAGTACGAGTTGGTGGCAAAAAACACTTAAGGATAATGCTGTTCTAACATTATTTACTTTCTTATCGTCTGCTTCGGAACCTACAGCCATTGAAAATACCAATGTCTTTATAAACAAGTGGTCAAATTTTAAAATTACATTAGCCGTCTAAAGAACTGATTTTGTCGACGTTTAAATTTTAGGTATGGAGTCTTGTGCATTTGAATGCAAAAATTGGTCTGAACATGGTATTAAGATGAAAAGCTTCCCTAGAAATAAAAAAGCGGAGCTTGTGGTCAAACAGGTTAATCGAGCATATTAGAATAACATAAAAGGTCAGAATAGAATTTAAATGTAAAGGCGTTTTATATAAATAAAATGCATATTGTTGATACAACACATATTGCAACTTTTAATCAATTAGAAAAGTTTATTATATCCAAAGTTATCGGTGTTCGTTTAAGAATAGCTGAAACGAAAACGGAAAAGCAAAATACACAACGAAGCAAATACAGTTGTACTTCTGTGGCAATGCACAATGTAGGCCATATAAATTAAGTGGGAAGTTATGAAAAGTAATTTTAAGCGTATTAGACTGTATACTCGCTGTTTTAGTAGTTTTGGACTCACTGTTTTAGTAGTTTTGGGATCACTTTAAGTTCTGTAGATTTATTATTATTTATGTGAGCACTAACTGTAAATAAAATTTATAACTCATTGATACGACATTGTTTGTTTTACTATTTAGTCATATATTTACTTATACTAAGCAGTTATTTAATTAAACTATTAAGTCATAAGTGACATTTCATATGGCCAGACTGTTGTATATAAAGGGACTGTAATAAAACGTAGAGATCCTGTATATAGTTTACTATTAGGAATATTCGGCCAATTTAGTTAATATTTAGATTTGCATGTGTGAAACTATCGGTCGTAACAAGTTATAAAATATGTAAAAACGGCACTCTTATCACACATGCCTTGCAAAAAGTGATCCAAACCAATCAAAATGTATCCTGTTGTTTGCCCAACTCTTAGTAACTTATATACAGGGACTCGAATAAAACGTTAAGGTCACTATATCTATAGCCCCTATATTTACATATAGTAGCGACAACGATTGATGTTGCCGCTGGGGCAAAATCACGTTGGTATCCCTTAAGTCCCTAACATATTTAAAAATCGCCAAGGAAGTTGCATAATTAAATTAAAATGTGACATTGACAGTTGTCGTGTTTTTATTAATTTTTCTCTTCGGGGGCTAATTTGAAGTCGAGGACGTGGAAATGCCAGGGTGTTGTGTCGATAAGTGTAAAAATAGTGTCAGAAAAGGATTTCAGGTATTCAGATCTGCTATTTTTTCACTGTTTACACTGAAATTTACCGTTTAGTGACTTTTTGTATTTTCACGTTTTCATCAGGTTTGCCCCATGATGTCGCTACTATTTGTAATAGAGGGGCTATAACTATATCAATAAGGTACCGCCATTCCATTCCTCGCGTGAGAATGTGAGAAAATTGTGAGATAAGGATAACAAATGCAAATTTCCCAAGTGCAATAGGGAAGGCACTACTTTTTGGGGATTTTCTTTTTGGTGTAATGGCACTTGTAAAGTGAGGAATCTGTTAGGTTATGTGTTTTTATCCCCAGTTGGAGAAAATTGTGCGACAAGGATAGATATAATAAATCACTAATGGCGGTACCTTATTGATATAGTGACCTTAATAAAACGTAACTCGACGGCGCCCTCTATTGGCCAGTGGAAAAACTTAACTAACCGTGACAAGCGCCAGTCGAAGTCTGTAAAGTACGGTTTGCATTTACAGATCCCCGTAGCATAATTTATTATAAAAGAGCTGATGATGTCGTTAAATGTCTTGTTGTTAAAAGTTGACGAAATGTCTTCTGCTTTAGAAAAAGTGGTTTTGAAAGTATTGTCTCTGTCAGTCTATGAGTCTGTTTCCTCTCTACAGCCCAGACGACTTAATGCACTAGCCTGAAAATTTATATCGTTGCTTTTAATATAAATTATGAGATCCCAGTGATTTTTGGTTAAAAGCTGGATACTGAAAGTGGTACTTTAATTTTATGTGATTTTCGGTTTCCGGGAAAGCTTTATAATTATTTGATAAATATAAAATTCTACAGAACAGGATCATATACTATACAATTATTTACAAATTCTGTTTAAGCAAATTATCTGTAGAAATTATAGTCCAAAACCAATGGGAGTAAAAATGTTGTAAATTCCTATATTATATAATATTATCTATAAGTAACTTGACATGCCAGTGTCCATACGCTAACCGCGAATGCGGCTCGATTGCATGATGCTGGATCAAAAGTTAAATAAAACGGTGTAAATACGTGTTAAGTGGCGAACTGTGGTAGTGAGTGACTAACAGTGAACCGAAGAGTGAAATGATGTAAAAAACGAATGCAGAAGTGTTAATTTAAAGTGGGAACAAAGCTGATTCACTGCCGTCTGTTCCTGTACTGACAACGTGTTCTCCCTAAAAGAAATAATCGAAAAAAGAAAATTAAAAGATTGGAGACCCACATGATATTTATAGATTTAGGGAAGGCATTTGATACAGTCCCAGTGCAAAAACTCTTTGAAATCCTCGAAAAAACAAATATCAACAAAGCTTACATACATACTATCAAAGAAATCTACAGGAATCAAACTAACGTCATCAAAATCTCAAACAAAATATCGACACTATTCGTAACAAATAAAGGATTACGTCAGGGCTGTTGCTTTTCACCCATCCTGTTTAAAATTTACTTAGAAGGTATTTTAACAAGTTGGAAATTAAAATGTAGACGCATGGGTATACCGATTGGAGACGATTATATTCACTCCTTGTTGTTCACAGATGACCAAGTAATCATGGCTGGTGATGAATTTGATATAGAATACATGATAAAAAAACTAGCAGACACATATAACGCAAACGGACCAAAAATTAACTATAAAAAGACAAAATACTTAACAACAGAAAATCATGAAAGGAACCTGCAAATGCAAGGACACATAATACAAAAATGCGACGACTTCAAATACCTGGGAAGTATAATCTCGTCAGGGGAGAACTCCAAAAAGGATATCCCGAGCAGGGTGGCTCAAGGCAGACAGGCTACACAAAGATTGAACTCCCTTTATGGTAAAAAAAAATAGGTAATCATACTAAAGTCAGAATATATAAGACAATAGTACAGAGTAAACTTATATACGGATCTGAAACCTGAGAAATGACCAATAAAGATAAGTAAAGGATTAACGCTGTGGAAATGGATCTTATACGAAGAGGGTGCAGTGTCCAGATTAGATAAAGTTCGAAACCCAGAAATACGAAATAGAACAAAGAAGGAAGAAACAACTATTGAAGAATTTGGAAAAAAGGCGTCTTGTATGGTATGGGCACGTACGAAGAATGAACGAAGGTGGCCAAAGCGAATTTTAGATTGGAACCCACCACGGAGAAACAAAAGGGGCAGACCGCCTAACACATGGAATAAACAAATAACAGAAGAAATGCGCACAAGAAATGTAGAAGAAGGAATGTGGAATAATAAAAACCAATGGCGTTTGGGATGCGAGAGACGGCCCAGGCTGTAACACACTCGCTATATATATATACAGTAAAATGTTATTTCTTGACTGGGATAGGGGTTTGGAATAACTCCAATCTCAGTGCTACGCACAGGTACCAAGCTTTAATGGTTAGATTGAAATAAAACCACTTGTATGTATCGCCTGAAGTTTCGTATATTTATTTTTATACTTTTTCAAAGGCTAACAACTTGTGGAAACCAAAACACATGTTTTTTTTAAATACATGTGACGATATTCAAATTTGAACAAATTCATAAAAAGGGGCAGTAGGCCACCAAGATTACAGAGCTGGGCTGCATGTGATATAACTACACTTAGTCATACATCTAGCCGGTTACACATTAAAACTTACTAGCACATTTAAAATTTGATTTACAATAATTTTATTAACTATTTGGCCAACATGGCAGTCAATTAGATAAAAATCGTGACATTGAAAGAAAGAAATAACTTTCAATGTCACGATTTTTATCTAATTGACGGCCATGTTGGCCAAATAGTTAATAAAATTATTGTAAATCAAATTTTAAATGTGCTAGTAAGTTTTAATGTGTAACCGGCTAGATGTATGACTAAGTGTAGTTATATCACATGCAGCCCAGCTCTGTAATCTTGGTGGCCTACTGCCCCTTTTTATGAATTTGTTCAACTTTGAATATCGTCACGTCTTTAAAAAAAACATGTGTTTTGGTTTCCACAAGTTGTTAGCCTTTGAAAAAGTATAAAAATAAATATACGAAACGTCAGGCGATACATACAAGTGGTTTTATTTCAATCTAACCATTAAAGCTTGGTACCAGCGCGTAGCACTGAGATTGGAGTTATTCCAAACCCCTATCCCAGTCAAGAAATAACATTTTACTGTGTATGTAACCACACAAGCTGTGAGAGGGACTATCTTTATATATATATATATATATATTGATACTTGTTAAGTTGTCACTTCCGGTATGTAAAGGAGACGACCTAACGTCCGGGTTTTCCGCTTACCCTAAGTGCACAAAATTTTAAATATATCTTGAGGGAAACTTGCAGAATATGTCCAGCAAAAGAGGGGAAAGAATTTCTAAAGTTTTTTTATATATATTTTGTATATCTACAGAAAGTCGCTTTCTTGTATATGCTCTATATATAGACACGATTAAAGCGTAATTGCTTCCAGTAGGGTTGCCAGGTATTTTAGAGGTCACTACGCCTACTTCTTATTACAGCTCCGAGTTTGTTAAAAACTACAGATTATTTTAAGTTCTCGTTACTTAGCAAGATATAATTAGTGAAAATAGAGTTTCTGATTGAACTATTTTATTGTGGTATAACAATGTTTAAAAAATGTGGAAATATACAGTGCGTAAATTAAGTATGGAAACGATGGTATTATTTAAATACGGCCATAGATAGAATTCTGAAATTTGGTATAGAAGTAAAACTTACGGTTTTATACTAATATCGGTAGTTCCAATTTTTGTATCGATCGTTACGACTGCAGCACGGCCAACTTGATTATTTTTTTAAATTGAAATGGGGGTCGAAAGTACCATCATTAGAAAGCTGTATTTGTGTAGAATCCAACGGTGTAGCACTTGGTATGGTAGTTTTGAAAAATAACTTCACTATACGAAATTAAAGCTGGCAGATAAAAAATTATTAGATAACTGAAACGGATAGTAAGCGCTGACAACAAAACAATGCCACTGTTGTTTAACAAATATTGAACGTCAAAAATTATAAGTGTTGTTTAAATTTGCGTAGTTAGTGAGAAAGTACCATGGAGAATCTTACAGAAAAGGAGAGAATAGAGATTCTCATGATGATAGGGTATGGTGATAGAAGACGTAGTTATGCGGAAGTATGCAATTTATTTAATGCAACATACCCTAATGGTTAAATGGGTATTCTTCATAAATGTACTGTTTAAAATTGAAAAACAAAACAAAGCATTCACCGCCAACTAAATTTTTAGCATATCTAGCAAGCCGTTGAAAGTAATATTCTCAAAGTTTAATTTGGTATAGCGAAGTTATTTTTCAAAACTGCCATATCAAGTGCTACATCGTTGGATTCTACACAAGAACAGCTTTCTAATGATGGTACTTTCGACCCCCATTTCAATTTAAAAAAATAATCAAGTTGTCCGTGCTGCAGTCGTAACGATCGATAAAAAAATTGGAACCACGAATATTAGTAGAAAACCGTGTTTTCCTTCTATACCAAATTTCCGAGTTTTATCTATGGCCGTATTCAAATATTACCACCGTTTCCATACTTAATTTACGCACTGTATAAATGTACTTTTATTGTAAGCCTATTTTTATCAAATGTTGTAGTTTAGATTTTATAACAGGGACTGTTCTGTTTATTTTTGTTTTTTTGATAAATTCTTTTATTTCCTTCCCAGAAGGATAAACTTTTTTCGTATGGAAGGCTTAAATCGTTCCTGAACTAATTTAATTTCTTCATCAGACCATCCTTAAAAAATGTGTTATTACCTACGTTGTTTAGAAATAGAAAAATTTGCTTACTTTGTTTTTGTTTATGTACAAATGAATTAACTTTTCTCTTTTCTCTCGTTCGTCCTCCTTGTCGTCGGAATCTGTAAAATAATCCAAATTTTTTAACAGTTATGGTACAATTTAGAATGCTTTATCACTTTCACGGTCATTTTCGTTATCAGGTCTGATCGTGTTGGCAACGTTATTGTTTTTCTCGTCGGAATCTGTAAAATAATCACAATTGTTTATTTTGTTTTTGTTTTGGTACAAATGAATTGATTTTTCTCTTTTTTTAAGTTCGTCCTCACTGTCGTCGGAATTTGTAAAGTAATTCTGGTTGCTATGTGCTCTCGTAATTTGTTACCTGAAATGGATTCTGGACTTTCTAATTGTATTTTTTCACTGAGGACTCTTATTGTCCCGTCACCCTTTTCCCATTTAATAGTGCACATATTCATTGTTTCCAGAAATGTAATTTTCTAAGTGTTTAAGAAATAAATTTATAAATTTTTTGTATCATTTGCGGAATCAAAATTACCACAGCTCTACGCAATTTCCCACTATTCAAAACTCGTTTATAATTTGTGGTCAACATCTTTTCTATCTTCGTAAAAGCATTTTCGAAATCTTTGGAATTACTTTTTTGTAATTTTTGCAATCTTTGATTTTCAGTGTTGAACGTCTTCAATGCGTCTTCTGTTAAAAACAGTTAATAGCGCTAACGTACAATGTACCAGTAATTTGTAAGAATTTTGATTTTTGTATTTTTTTTTGCATCACCAATTAATGTGTCTTTACATTCTTCGGAGATTTTTTGGAAACCATTTCAAAATTTTGGTGTATCACTAACCAATGACAATAGCAGTGGTTTATTCCACCGTTTTTTCATCATGTCCTTGGTTGCCAGAGACGCCAATCCCGAACTCCACGTGACTCAATCAGTTTTTTTTAAATTATGTCTTGGAGCCATGTTTGTTTTTTATTTTTTTACAATTAATTGCATTAATTCGTCACATGCCATTTTTAGCGGTGTTCTTAGATGCATCCCGAAGTTGAGTGCTCTAAAAGGCTGTTTGTTTTGTGTTCAAGAGTGGAATAATTTCCGATCAGTATGATAGCGGCTATGTTAGGGGCGGTGAGCATACGGAAGACACAAAGTGTCACAGCCCACGTGGACCGATATAAACGAGAGAGCTACGGAGTAAGGTCAAAGATCTCACACCTGAATGCGTAACAGACAAAACAAAAGGCGAAGAAAACCCAAACTTCAAAATTCCTATCAAAAGGAAGACCAGTGGATAGGGTTTCGAGCACCCACAGGAAAAAATAACGTGCGGAAGGTAGGGATTGAGGATTCGTACCTCCCAGAATAGAGCTCCTCATTTGCTCAATCATTGTGACGAACACCATATACTTTTGCCTCCGGCATGTATACGGGCTTGATGCTGGTTCTATACGCGAAACAAAACTTAAATTTCGAAAAGGTTTCTGATGCGTGATTGTCAATTCCGGGAACGTCTTATGCCCGAGAACAGCTCCGTCCAACCGACCAAGGGAACTCGGGAATATATGGGTACAATGCCTTAAAAAGACGAATGGGTAAATTCACAGGTTTCATGCACGGACTATCTGGAGAGGGCACGCTGCGAGTTATGAGATCGGCGCATTGTGTGAGTTCCACAGCAGTAATAAGCGTTCGTGAAAAGAGAAAGAGCAACCTAAGGGATGATTTGAAGCCGAAGATAGATCCACGAGAGACCTCAAGGGGGGTGAAGAAGATGAAAGGTAAGGAAAGAGACGAGACGTCACAACAAATCCTAGAAACCATGGTTGTCCTAACAGGTCTAGTTATTCCATTTATGTAAAGGTAAAACTTGGTGGCGTTCCTGAATAACGCAAACTCCCGTCGTCTGTCTTTACTATTCGTTGGTAATCGAAAAATATTCTCCACTGAATCTTTTGATTTATGATTTCTTTCTAAATGTGAGAGCTTTTGGTGACTATATCATTTTAACAATATTTACAACGTACTACTTTTTGTTCTCTTCTTCTTTTCTATAATGGACACAAACAGAATACATTCATTAAAAAAATAAATGTATGCTGTGTTATAATGTTGAAAAAGCCGAAGCATAAAATATTTCTCACTATAACTCACTATAATTCTTTCCTACAATGGCTCCTCAAGGGTCTTGTCGATTTCTAAAATTACTGATTCTGGGATATTAGTTATTGAATACAGGACGACGTTTCTGAATTACCAACATCAGGATCGTCTATATAGTCATTCACATTTAAATCTGCGTCCTTGTTATCATTGATTATTTCGTGGTTCGAGTCAATGCTCTCGGAGGCCGATACATGACTGCATGTACAATTATCATTTTGATTACACATTTTATAGCTAGATTTCACATCCATATCATCAGTTGTATTACAAACTACTCTGTTTTGCAAAGGAAAAATATTCGTGATGTTTTATCGCTTGAAGAATTACCAATTTTGATTTCGTCTTTATGTTATTTTTTGTGCGGGATCCGCACATCTTTGTGGTTCCACCGAAATATTCCCAAAATTGCTATCATCAATTCACTCCTGCAGGTATTGTTTTTCTAAATTTCATTGTCAAAAGCAAATAGCACTTACTAGTCCAACCCCATATTTTAAACTACACGTGTTTTTTTAAAACGAACTTCTTCATGTTTTTCCACTCTGCTTTCAATCTCTTCTGTTGGATATTTATCTTGAAGTTTTAAGGTAACCTTTTCTCTTTTATCAAAAGTGTTTGTTTGAATTGTTTCTTTGCAGCTTAAGTTTACTTTCATTCCTTTTTCAAGTTTTTCTCCTGCTAAAAATATAATAATGATTAGTTCTTACATATACTGCAGATCAATCTAATTTGATTATTTTTAATCACGTGAGTCAGGTTGACAAATTAGATCACACTTGAAATGAAAACCACCCTAGGGTGATTTTCAATCACCATGGAAACTACCTAATTAAATTTCAGTAGTATCCTATGACAAGTTGGTGGCACTGTAAGTCTATGTCAAATTCGAGGTTAGCAGGTTAGGTTTTCCGTAAATCTGTGTCAAACCTGACGCAAAACTTAACGTGCTAACCTCGAATTTGACATAGACTTACACTGCCACCAACATATTTTATTATAATGAAGTGTCAAATTAATTTGTCAGAAAATGGCTAATTTATTTAGGAACTTATCTTCCCGAATTCACCGCGGCCAGTGATAAATCCTTTAACTTTGACAAATAATATACCTCAAGTGCATTGCCTTTAAGAAATAAACCGAGGCGAAGCAAGTACTTTCGGGTTGTTATTTGTCAAAATTATTATTATTGCCCTTGGTAAATTATAGCTGATTATACACACAGATAAAGAAAAACAATTAGTGCAGGCTGTGATATATGTGTTATACGTTTGGCAGTACTAAAGTGTATTGTCAGTCTATGTCAAATTCAAGATTAGTAGGTTAGGTTTTGTTTGTTGTTTGAGACAGATTGACGTAAAACTTAACCTACAAATCTCGAATTTGACATACTGAAACACGACTACCAACGCGAAATGAAAATTATATTGCATTCAACAGATTTTCGTCTACAATAATTATATTATTAGTACATTTTCTCTTAATAGCAGTAAGAACCTATAAAGCTAGGAGAAAACAATTTCAAATTTTGTATCGTACCTAAGCAAAATGTGCAAAAAAGTGAATATGTTCCGTTTTAAATCCAATGAGTATTAACTATTCTAGTAACTTTTTTTTCTGAAGAAGATGCTGTATCTACGAATTCAGAATCACGTCATTTGGCATAGTTAAGATTTTTCAGATATTTTTCAGAAATTTATTTTATACGCATAAAGGAAAATATTTCTTTCAATATCCTTAAATCATAATTGTAGGAGTTTCTAGCAATATTTTAAAGCTTTAGCAATAACTAATTACAAGAGTAGTGAGAAAACATTAACTTAGAAATTAATAAATATATCATTTCATTTCATCTGGCCCACGTGACCAAAATATTTCGTTCACCGTAAAAGTATTGATTGAAGTGAACCCATTTTGTGTCGCTGTTTGTTGTTAAATAGCATATTTACAGTCTGGTGTTGATATTCTTTTTGCAAAAATGGTATATGGTGAAGCTACTGTCAATTTGTTTAATTCCGGTAATTAGTCATGCTGCTCAGGCGAGAAAATTCACGATCTCGTCTAAATATTCGAGATAGAGATTGGCATTTTCGCATCACAACACGTGATCGAATGACTGTATACCTATAGCAAGAGTGTAAAATTATTATTTGTTAAATAGGGATATCGTCGAACTGCGCTTTCAAGTATAATGCCCCATATATATCATCACGCCGTTATTTTAGGATTATGCTGAGACTGCATAACCCTAAAATAATCACAGCATGAATTCTCTACCACAGCACATAATTAAAGTGCGGGAATCGAGATTCTAAGAACACTACGGTAATCCCTGTGGTAAAATTTCAAACAATTGCAAAAACAACAGGATCAATACCAAAAAACCAAAATTTGGGACCAACTTCAACACCATAAAATTCCAGAGCTTACCTTATCTGAGCCGAATGATCTGATTTCAGGCTCGTAAGTGACCTGTGACATATTTCGAAAACAAAAATAAAATGTAAGCAAGATGAATTAATTTAACAAACAATACACATGCGAATAAATGCAGTTTGAAAAAAACCAGTTTCCTTGTAAATTGAATTACGCTGAAGTTATTTAATATGTAAAGTTGCCCTTAACAATAAATATTTACATGTAGTTCGAGATCCGCTTGGTGTTTGACAAAGTTGAAAATACGGAAAATGGTGATTCTTAGACTTGCTTAGCATGCAGCTAAATAATTAATATAAACTAGAAATTACTGCAATTTTCTAATGGTTAGCGAGTGGAAGCCATATGACTAGTTTTTGTTAATTTAGAACGTTTTTACTATTTTTAAACATCATTGCAATCAATGAAATAAATTAAACCAAATAATATTGCATATAAAAATATGTTACTGATTGAAATACATTATTACATTACAAGAAGATTTATTTTACTTACAGGTACAAATAACTTGCCTCGAGAACACATTTTAACTTTTCAAGTACACGTCGAAACATAAAACTTTATATTAAACGGGGTCATAGCCGCGATCGCAATATGCAGCGGGAATAATATGTAAGCAGCCAAATAGTTGCAAAAACAGCGTTGCCGATAAACGGAAGCGATAAGATGCAGTGTAGTTAACGGACGTAACTTCGTGTTGGCCGTTTCTCACGTTAACAAAACGACACCAGCGGCAGCGGTCTACAGATGAACCAAAAGACAAATCCGCATATATAAAGGGGTCATAGTCGCTTCCGCTACATTTTTCGTATTTAGGCATTATTTGACCTGCAGTTCTGAAATTCGTAAAAAAACAAGCAAATCGTTGTGACTTCCGAAAATGGAAGTCACTTCGTTATATATGAAGCGATAACGTTTAATGTATATCTACTTTTGAAGTGACTAACTACCTAGTATCAATATATATACAAAGCGAATTAAAACTACGGACGGCTGTGGAGGTTAACTCCAGCAAACGAAACGCGATAAGCGGTCGAAGCAAGACACAAGACTGGGCGCGGAGCGTATCAAACATGCGATCAAGAGGAGTGAACTAATATCAAGATAAAGTGCCGCAATTATCCTAAAATACTCGAGATTCCCTGGAAGTTAGTACGCAACTGGTTCGAATCTAACGCTCATATTACTAATTTTGTTTAGTAGTGCATACAAATCCAAACCTTAACAACGAACGTCTACGAGAAGCCAAGGCAATACAAGAAATCATGCATCTATTCAATAAGACAAACCAGTAATGAATTTTTAGAAGTGAACTGTCAATTCAAGACACTGATGTGTTCATATCCATTACTAATTCAGGCGTTCAACCTATGACGTTTCGAGTGCCTAGAAATTGTTTTATAATGTTTAAGTTGCCGTTTTGAATTTGTGGGTGCTATCACAGTCAAAAATAAGCGAATTGCAAACATTTGGGCCACGCGAAGGGTAAAAAAAACAAAAAGAATTGCGACATGGCTTTATTTATATTTGAAAATTACGGCCACGACCTTGAAGAACGGAGCAATAATCGCAAATAATTTGGTAATTCAGGTTACCGCACAACAGGTGTGTATTCAAATCTGCGCGAATGCAGTGTGCGTATGTGGCTGGGAGTTCTACCTGCTTACTAAAATTCGGAGACACATTTTAGGGCGAGTGAAACGACTGGTTTGTTTATAGACTGTGGTATCACGTTTAGCCCCACTTACATTTTCGTAGGTAAACGACGTGGAAGGAGATCGAAGCATAATAAAATAGCGATGCCCGCCCAGTCTCGCTCTTAGTTATCAAAGAGATCTAACCCGTTATTTTCAGGGTCCAGACCAGTACTACCTGAGTCTTATAAAAGAGCTACCTTGAGCCCTTGGACCTAAGAGCTCCCCCAGTCACCGCCAGTCCAGCCATTGAGGAGACCAGCATCCTGTAACTAACACCTGGGGGCGATCGCGTTATTACTGTATTTCCGCGATGATGTAAGAAATGTTCTGTTCCTAAGTCGAACTGCCGAAGACACTTAATCCTGAGCTGAAACCTCCCTTGCTTGGGTTGGACAAACTACCAAACACCATCTTTCCGCTTAGCTAAGCCAACCATTTTCGCTAAAGCCAGAGCGCAAAAGAACACCACCTTGCAGCCTAACTGTAGATGCTTCGCTTCTTAATTAAAGATTTCCCGGCAGTTCTCCGAATTTATATCGCTTCAAATCAATAAGAAAACCAGTCCGTTAAAACTGAGTTCCTGAAGGGAGCCAGCTGCTCCAATGCCAAATTTTCAGGCCCAGATGTTAGTTACATGCACGGTGCACGCCTAGCGACTTACCAAAATACAGTTTACGAATTGTTAACGTTTACCCGGCTTCTCAGAATAATTCAATGCGATCAACGAAACCGCTGGCATTTGAATTTCATGAACAAGCAAGCTAAGCGAGCACCGGCGAAATTACAATTTTGTCGGCGTTCGTTCAGTAAGCGCCAGTCCGAGAAGGTCACGCCCAGGCTCTGAAATTTCCAAATTTATTTAGTTAGCATGGCGAACGTTTGCGTTTGGCAAGCTCAGGGTGGCTATGAACTGCTCTAAAACCATCTCGGCTTTAGTCTTTCTAGAATCTGGAGAAACCCGTGACCGACGAGTTGAAACCTGAATATTTAATTTTGGTCTGTTAATAGTAATTCGAGCTGCAGGCAGGCCGAAATCCGTACCAGCCAACAGAGACTACTTCCGCCCCTTCCCCCCTCCCCAGGCCGTCCGCAAAGCAGAGGGCACCAAGAAAAACTTTATTCTTTTGTTGGTTGCGTAAATATTTAAAAACCCGGATTTTAGCTTGTACAATGGTTAAATATAATAAACACTTGTGTAATCTTGAGTCGAATCTGTTCACTCCAACTGACGGCAAGCAGTAATTAATAACGTAGAGTAATCAGAATTTGTTCTTGAACATAAAACTGCATTTGCTAAAAGTTCGTTTTCTTACAAATCCATCAAACGAATTCCAAAATTCCTTAATCACATTAGTCACATTAATCTCTCAAATGTCAAACGAACCTCAGCTTGACATGTAATATTCAATTGCCAAAACTCTGCTAAAGTTAATTTGTAGTTTCAGGAAGAGATTACAAACCACTAGACGTTGCTTAGATTCAGATGGACACCGACGTTCATTTAGCGCTGAAATAACAAAATAAATCAAACTTTCAGTAGCCATTTGGCCGTAACAATTTATTGTACGTTTAATGCAAAACCCGATGGAAACTATGGTACATTTGAAATTTCAAATCAAAGAAACGACTGGAAGTTATTTGAAATAAAGAACAATTTTGGTTGTTACCTATTTTGACGGCTGCCAGTATTAAATTAAATTCAATTATTAGTGGATGAAACTGTTGATTCGGAAATGCACTATCTATTTATTTTCGTAGTGTTGGAGTTACAACGCCTGTATTAGCATATTGCATGCCGAGGTGAAACTTTTCACCGTGGTGTGTGTGCTATTTTTTCACAAACCTTTTATTCTGAACAAGAATTGGAAAAATAGATTTGTCAGTTCTACAAAACTGACGTTAAGCTAATAGTAATACAATGCGGTAAAAATCCGTTGCTATGACCTTAGTTCTACTTAGAATTTTGTCGAGACTAAAGAGTTCCAACCCTAGCAAGGGATCTTTTACATGCTACACATCGTAGTAACATGGGACCCACAGCTTTACATCACTTCCGAATGATGGCATTCTGTAGAGGCTTTCGTCCGCATTTTTTATTTTTAAAAACCTCACCGGGATCGGGGATCGAACTCTCGACCCTTAGATCAGTCACCAGAATGCCTAACCACTGAGCTATGGAGCCCGGCGCGGCGGCTGTTATGGTAACCTATTGGTTCAATGGTTTATTTCCCAACTTTTTAAAAATCACTAATGACTGATTACGTATATGGTTGCGAACGAAATATTTTAGCAATTTTATATTTCACATTGACATAAATAGTGAACATTTTATGAATCCTAAATTCGTTCTTATTAGTATTTAATAGGCTTTTATGTATCAAGGGCATTATGAAGATGTTTAAGGACATCGGAGGTCGAGAAGCTTAGAAGCCTGAGGGCTCTGGCACGGGGATTGTAAGTAGCCCAAAGGTATAAACATCAAGTAGTCCCGTGGTACATATAGAATTTTATGACTTACTAGTGTTTTTAATAATCTAAGTTAAGTAATGCATCAAAACGTTTTGATTGAATATTCAACATCCACGTATCGAAGTTATAAATTGTAATTTCCTGGTTGTCATAGACTTCTTTATAAATTTTCTATTACAGGCAGTGACGGTTCGTAGAGAATTTTAATAGTGCAGCCCACCACTCAAAAGTAAATGCATTTTTCCCCTTAGTAGACAAAAACAGATTCCGATATCGCCAGATTTAAATATTTTGCATATGGATTGGCAAAAGTTAGAATCCGTGATACAATTTACCAAACTTTTCAGGCTACTAACATTATTTCAAGATGTGCAGCAAGTTACCCCTAAATTATGGGTATAATAAAATAGATTCTAGCGTAATTATTTTGCGGAAATCTTAATGTGCAACGTCTCTTCTGTCGGAACTCGACGAAGTGAGCGTGCGCACCAAAATTGTAATCAGAAACTCGATACGCGAGCGTCACCGCAAGGGTCAGGTCAAGCTGAGACTGCTTGAGGTTTAAGTCTTTTCTTTGATTGGTCCCACTAAAATATCCTTATTTTTTACCAACTTCTTTCCGCTTTGTACCAGCTGCAGTCTATGAACTATCAAGAAGCCCCGCTTCGATCAGGCACCAACGCCTCCGTGGAAGCAAACAGCGCTTATCGTACAGTTTATATTCATGAAATAGAAATTACTTGCGCTTTGTTTAAGATTTCAAATAAGAGGGATGATCAAAAATAAGTAACAAAAATAGGTAGGTAGAGTCATGGATCCTTAGCTTCTTATATTAAGCCCCCATTGATCAAAGTGACCAAACAATAAACACTGTACTAACATAAAATATTATATTGGCCGAAAACCTATTTTGCAATTTCTTAAAATCAAACATTTGTTCTTTACCAGTATTATCAAACAGAGTTAATTAGAATGGCAAAAGCGTAGTAATACATTGAAGATCACAACGTGTAGGTAAATAAAATACATTAAGATATACCGGTTTCCAAAAGTTGTAGGGAACCTAGAGCTAGGCAGTAAAGGATACATATTTTACTAAAAGAAAACAAGATGGTACATGTATTATTGTGTAATATTGCATTCTCCATTTCGGTTACTCATATGGCCGGTAACCGGTATTCATTTGAATTTGTAGTCTAGTTCGCTGTGATCGTTGCTCACGTACGTCGTAGCGCATTCTATTCATACATTTCTACGACGGTTGCGCTGAAACTTGTTAGTTATTAAAAGACCGTTGCATTTTTTAACAAATTTTTTTTATTGTTTTTCAAAATATTCTCCATTCAGACTAATACACTTGTGCATTCTTTGAAACCACGTTTTAAAACATTCAGAAAATTCATTTTCTGAAAGGTCCCCAAAAATTCTTTGAAATTCTGTCAACTGCTGCATCTGTGTTGAAAAATCTTTTACCCCGCGTCATTGTTTTAACAGTTGGAAACAAAAAAAAAGTCGCACAGATCTGGGCTATACGGAGGATGAGTTACCAATTGAACTCCCTAATCTTTAAAAAAATCCAATTTTCTGGGGGAAGCAGTGTGGGAGGATGCGTTGTCATGATGTACTAAGATGTTACGCAAACTGGTTCTTTGGCGACCTGTCTGTAATTTTCCAAACATCTGTGGTAAAGCCACTTCGCGGTACCATTCAGAATTAACAGCCAAGTGGAATAACAGGAACATGACCACTTCGGCGGAAAATAACAGCAATCATTTTCTTATTGAGGTTTCTGCCACGAATTACTTTTGTGGGCAAGTCTTCATCTTCGAATATCCAAACACTAGACTGCTGTTTAGTTTCAGGGTCGTAACTGTATACCCAAGATTTGTCACTTGTTACAATGTATGCCACTGTTTTTGACTTTCTGGAGCAAATGTGGTATCCAACGGCTTGCTAGCTTTCTTACCCCAAGATTTATGTAAAATGGTATTCACCGCCGAGGATCCAATCTTCACTTCCTCCTGAATCTCCCTATAAGTAATATTTCGATTGGACTGAATCAAGCTTGCCACACGATCAACATTTTCTGAACAGGCAGCTTCTGCAGGTCTTCCAGGTCTTGCTGCGTTTTCTAGCAGCTCTCGCCCTCGTAGAAATTCGCGGAACCAATGATTAACAGCGGATAATGAAGGGGCAGCATCGCCAAAAGCTGCTATCAAATTTTCATGGCTTTGTTGATATCCTAACTGTCTTTTATAGTCACAGAAAATCATAGCTCTAAAGGCAGTTCGTGGAATGCTCATTTTAACTGAATTAAAAATGCACAACTACCTAACTTACAAAATTAACTACGTTTCACAAGAAAATCGGACCGTTTGACAATTGTGGGTAACGAATGTCAACTAATGCTACATTCAATTGGTGCAATTGTTTCTAGCCAGTTGAGCTTCCATGGTTTGCTACTAACTATTAACATAGCAACCCTCGTATCATAACACATATCATAATAGACCACTGCCAAAAAAATGACATTCAGAGAACAACAGAACTGTCGTAACACGTACTTGCTTTATATAACCTGTTTTTATCAGCAATAGCAACGAGCAAATTTTTGACGGCAAGTTACTACTTCCAATACCAATAACTTGTGTATTATTTGAAGCAAATACGAATATATTTTTTTTTTGTTTTTAGCCAACAGCCGTTAGGTCAAGTATAGGCGTCGCTGTACATTTTATGGGAACTTGCAACCCCACTAACGACTGTCTTGATGTTATTATGACATCCGGAACCAACTATTTCCGTGACATCCGTATCACGAGGCGCCGAGAGATACAGCCCTGGAACTCCCATCCAAGTTCTGACCAGAGAAAGCGTTGCTTAACTCTGCTGATCGAACGTGGACGCTTGTTCAATCTACACCACCCGGGACCTTATAGTATATTAAAGTATGAGTGGATAACAAGGTCTTTAAAGCACGCGCGAGTTTTCGAGCACGACGGCGTAGCCGGAGTGCTCGAAATAGAGCAAGTGTTTTAAAGACCAGTTATCCACGAATACTTTACGCTATTTTTTTATTATACCTCCAATACTGGATATAAGTTACGCACTATAATTTTTGTGGTGATAAATCGAGAGGGCATAATAATATTGCTACTATAGTTACGAGAATTATTTACGTTTTTGTCGCGTCCATGTCCGTTGTTGCATTCAGTCGTTTCCTTGACAACCTTTAAAGCTCGGCGAGCTTTAATCGCCTGTATTCGCACGCTCAGGCGTGCTTTAAATGGCGATTCTGATGCAGGTATAATAAAAAATACCTTAAATATGCGGTTATGTGTATAAACATATGATGTAATGCACGACATGACTTCATTAATCCCAAAGTTAAACTAGACCACAATTTCAAATGAACCTTTTTCAATTTATGAAATTGCCATGTTCTGTACAATTTTAGGCAACCGGTATAATTACAATGTATAGACGAAATAAAGATTTACAATTGTTTGGAGGTTACCTTGTTTCTAAAATCTAAAGCCGACCACTGACTGAATTTAAAATGACTAGCCAAAATTAAATTTTTAATTAAGCAAATAAACTTAAAACTAAGACACGTGTGTGAACTACTTCTTATGTAAATTCACAGGTAAGCTAGCTCTTAATAATCTACTATATTTGGTTGACTTTAAGAGCAGTAATTTTCGATATGAAACTTCCTATGCCACAATATGAAAAGGTAAGTCGTGTGTGTAGTAACTACTCCTAAATTGAGATATATTCTTTTTAGGTTGCAAATTTTCACTTTCACAATCCTGTTTCAAAATTACCTTCCTCCACGTTATCTGTATTCCATATCTTTATAAGGCAATAAGTACATTGGACATAAAATCACTGTGAAGACACCACTTAAATTCATTAACTTAACTATGTGTAAATACATATTTCTTACTAACTATATTTAAAAATGAATCCTCCTTCAAACACTTGAATTGTCATTAAACTATAAATAGCTAACTTGTAGTTGTTCTACTAATACATAAAAATATCTAACTAAGCAATTTCAGCTTAACTAATGAGGTTTATATAGAAATTATATGCTTAGAATGCGGAAACAGAGTATAGTATGGATATGCACCGCACAACCATTGTACGTATCTCATTATAAATTCTTGGCTTATTTTTTCAAAAGCGGGCGTAATGGCTTCAGCAAACAACTTTGAATTGCGATTTATTAGATGGTTCGTCCAGGCACCTGGAAAATAACTGTGAAGTTTTATCTGTGTAGACTTATAAACCGTTTTCTTTACCAAGTTCTACATCTCCATCGAACAACCCTTCGTACCCAAGAAGAACACCTATATTGGAGTAACATTGGCAAATTATTGTGTGAATTAGGTACAATATTGTACATCTATATAGATCTATGATCAAAATGTGAACTTCCTGCAATACTTTTACAATATTGGCTATCAATATAAATTCTGTATAATTTCATTATATAAATTCAATATAGAAAATAATATGTTAACCAATATTGGCAACAAAATATTGATACAATAATGTAAATCTATATAGATCTGTGATCAAAATGTGAACTTCCTGCAATAATTTTACAATATTGGCTATCAATGTAAATTCGATATAGTTTTATTATATAAATTTAATATTGGTATAATACATTCATCAATATTGGCAAACAATACTAAAATCTATATAGAGCTATGCTCAAGTGGGAACTACGCAATGTTGAAAGAATAATCATTGTATGTAATTATATCATATATATTCAATACTGGAAGCCAATATATTATAATAAATTGTTAACTAAATATTGGTAATTCGCGTAAATACAATTGTGGGTATGAATTAATCTATACAAAAAGAGAAAATCAAATAAAGGTACAGAACTGTAAAGATTCAAAGTAAACATATATTATAATAAAAATTATTCGTAACACTTATTTTCAATACGTATTTTTAAGAGCTAATATAAGTTACACTAATCACGACTTCTTAAATCAATTATCTAAAACAGAAATAAAACAGTAATCAATCACCCTAAAAAAATATCAGCCATTTGCGATTGCGTTTATTGGTGAAATGTTGATTAATTTAATTTTCATCGGAAATCTGAAAAACATGTTATTAAATAGGTACATTAAGACATATCACAACAAGCATATACCTGATGAGTTGTCTTAGTTATGCCAAACTTTCTGCCTCCATCTCTATAAGCAGCTGTTCCTAGGAAAAAACCGATATATTTTAAAATATCAACTTCTGTACCATGTTCGGACCTTATGAGCACTGCCTCTAAGATAATTATTAAATAACATATGTAAAATATAACTTATTTAATACTAACTAATCACAGATTGATAGATACTCATTAAAGAAAAACATTGATTCCTGCCACCTTTTCTTTATTGTTTTAATCTATCCTCCTTTCAATCTCTAAATATACTACCAATGCTATAAATATACTTCTGGAATAAGTAGTGAAATAGTATGTAACTATAAACAAAAAAGTTTAGTTACAAAATTAGTACAGACATTTATAGTTTACAACACACAGCATTAAAAGACCGGGAATCAGTTTTCAATAATATAGTGTAACATCAACATGTGAGCAAATGAAAACGAAATCAAGTGTGGCTTTGAAAAAATTACGTCATGTGATGTATTACTTCTGATGTTTTTAATTTAAAAATGACAGGTAAATGAGGTTACAGATTATACATACATGACAGTTATTATAATAGTCCATATCCAACATAATGTGAATTAACAATCGACATAAGTATGTTTTAATTTTCAAAGCCAAGCTTGATTTCATTTTCGTTTGCTCAATTGTTAGTTATACTCGCGTATAGAAAACAAAAAAAATACTCTATGAATACATTTTGTAAGTTAGAATATGATTACCGTCCTTAAATCGAACATTTAGCTTTACTTAATAATAAAAAGTTGCTTTACTTAATAATAAAAAGTTGCTTTACTTAATAATAAAAAGTTGCTTTACTTACTTTTACGTTTGCATGCTGTATCGACAGTCAACAACGAATGTACCTACAGTAATTACAATGGCACTGGCACAGGCAGGAATAAAGATTAATAAATATGAAATTATGTATATAGACACAACGAAACAACGAGGCAATAGGTGATACGATTTTGTTGATAGTTTTGAGGCTGATGATGGTCTACAATGGCCGGCTGTTATTTTAGTCAGTGCATTCCTAAGCCTAAATCCTAACGGTTGCATTTTTCCCTTTCTCCTGTTCTGTGCGGACATCTGATTGTTCGGTTCAGTTTTTGAATATTTGCCATCTTCTATTGAAAGCGTGCACTTACTTAACAAAGACAAGGAATATGGCACCGAGTGACGATTCGCACTTCGTATTTGATCGGGTGTCCTGTTCGGTGCCATGTATACCGAAGTGATAAACTATTACACAAAGCGCCCGTTCGTAGATCAGCGGTTAGAACGTTGTTTTAGCAATGAAATGTCCACAGGTTGGAATTGGACCGTCTGCGAAATTTTTTTCCGTTGCAAATTAACGTAATTCACGTTGCCAAGTGTTTCAGTATTATGGCAAAATTAAAAATATTTACTTATTTTGTATATAATTTTGAACACTTGCTTTCTATATTAAAGACGTTAAAAACCTTCTGTAATTTTTTAATTTACAATTCAATTTTAAAAATGTAAAAACCATTTTAATTGGACTAAGCCTTCCTATGTGATGGGAATAAGAGCTAGTAGTAAATAATGATATGTAAATATTGTAAACCAGTATTGTATCACGAACATATTTATATAGCATATCTACATTGTCATCCTGATTGAAATAATATTTGTATTTATATAGATTCCAAGGTTGCATTCAATATTGCAGTGTTATATTGTAGCGATATATTGCTTATATTGAAAATCGAAATTCGCAAACTATATCAATAACTATATTGTATTCATATAGATTATATGACAATATGCTATAAATAAATAATTGTATGAAAGTATTGTAAAACAATATTGTGTCATTGACATATTTATATAGCATATCTATACTGGCATCATAATTGAATTAAATATTGTATTTATATAGATTCCAAGGCTGCATTCAATATTGCAGTGCTATATTGTAGCAATATATTGCTTATGATGAAAATCTAAATTGGCAAAATATATCAATAACTATATTGTGCTTATATAGATTACATTTAAATATGCAATAATTGTAAAACTATCATTGGGTAATCATAGATACAATATAGCGCTGCAATCTATTGGTAAATAATTGGAAAACAATATATACACTATATCGGTAGATTATTGACAATATTGAACAATCATTTAATATTGTGCCAAGTATTTGCCAACCGATTGCCAATACAGTGTTCTTCTTGGGACTACAACATGAAAGCTTAGGCTCACCAAATCAAATACTTATGAATAGA
>CALNHX010011109.1:0-34741 GCA_940337035.1 Agriotes lineatus
AAATGCATATTTTGGATAATAGATATGCCGACGAAACTTGTTGCATATGTTTTCTAATTAAGTGAAAACAAATCGTTTAAGCCAAGTTTCACTTTGCATATTTTGCATATTTATACGTTTTTGAGCATACTTTCTGGATTTTGCATATTTGGTTACATTTTACAATAATTTGTAATGTATGAACTTTAGTGTTTCATTAAATTTATTAATAAAATTTTTGGGTGCAACTGAGATATATACTTTCACTTTCTTTCGCTGGAGTGCAGTGCACGTATCGAAATAAGCAGAGGAAAGGGGAAGTCCGTGTTAAAATCTTTGACTATATAAAAATAGACTGCCAGCAACCTCAACTTTTCCTATAGAAGGCATGTATACGGAATTACCCAACATACATTTTTATGTTGCTTACAACGTGAAGTCGGCGTGGGCAGTCCATGTCTATACAATCAAACATTAAAATGAATGACGTCTTTGAATAAAATTAGAGAAATAATACTCACACAAAATAATTGAAATTTTTACATTATTTAGAATACTCTTACTTATTTTAAAAAAATAGAGCATATTATGTGCATATATTATAACTTTGGGTGCATATACTCAACAAAATGTATGCATATATATGCGCATATTTTCGTACATTTGAGTGCATATAATTATCAGCTTTAATTATAACATTGACTTGACAGAGACAGTTTAGTCCAATTTACTCTATCATTATTGTATTAATACTACATTATTGGCCTAGTACAAGAAAGTGCAAAATTATTGTATTAGTACAATAAACTGTCACTTTATGTTTCATAAAGGACTTTATGATTAGTCCAATATAAAATAATTTGCCTATAGATTTATATTTTATTGAAAGTGTATCTAAGGTAAAACCATTTTCCATTATATTTGACATCATAAATGATAAAAATGTCCGATAAGTTTAAAACATTAGAACTTTTCCTACACGTGCTAAGCCAAATTAGTAGTATAACATATTACCAAAAATGTTAAAATTCAACTTTTCTATTTCATTGTAGTCTTCAAAGCTCATAAAATACATGGCTGAAACGTGAATGGCGTTCACGCCATAATAGCAAAAAGATTGGCGCGCCCGATTACATTGAGATAAAATTTCCAATTACTCGTACTACAAAATTGATTCACGTATGTACACATTCTGAAACTAATATCGCTAGTATCGAAGCGTAGATAATAATAACCATTACCATATGTGATTCAATATCAACACGGGTAGTTTTAAATAGATACATAAACATATGCCAAATAAGACCTTGACGAAATAAATGGATTTATATAATACTGTGTAATGAAGACTATCTAGTTTGTTTTAGCTCTGTACACCTTTTCTAAGTTTACGATTCAAACAAGCATTAATTTAAATAATTAATATTACAATTTTATTTCCCAGCCTAGTATGTTTAAAGTCGTTCATCAGCGAAATTTTAAGATATTTGAAGTCATGAAAACAAGTACGTTGAGTTATAATTAAAATTTCAATTTTGATGATATACCAACTTCATATTATTATTTATGGTTGGCATTCAAGTAAAATATTGAGCAACTTTCTCATGCTCGTAGATTCCGCGTGTTTGATTTAGGCTTCGTAGTAATACGGATAAACCCCCGGGGTAAATTCAGCATTACGCTTGGTATATCGTGCGTACGGAGTAAAATTAGAACTGCCTGAATCTCGTACGCACGAAATATCATTTGCTTGTCGAGAGAAAAATAAGAACGTTGCTCGCTAGAGAGTCATACTCCAACAGAAATTAAAACAATACTTTATGCGTATAATTCCTTTGTAAACACAATTTGACCCATTTAATTAAAATTAAATTCTCAAGTTCTACTTTGTTTTATTTCATATTCATAACATTAACCTAGACTGAAAATGTGACCTATAAAGGTTCTCAGAAAGCAGTTTCCAATCAAGCTCTGGAAGTTCAGCAATTCGGTGCTTTCGCGAACGAGCCTTTAGAGGTAATTAACAAAATTAGTAGTCTGTCAATATGTACCCATACCTTGTTATTGAAATGATCACCTTAAAGTTTTTCCCTCAAGGCTTCGGTCTTTCTGCTTCGAGTAAGACGTGGCACGAATTGTGTAAATTCAGTAAGAAGTATAGTTAATTGGGACGGCATAATAATTAGGAATATTAAAATAATGGGTCCTGCTGATTTGGCATTTTCAAGGAATATACGCATTAAAAATTCACATTTATTTTATTTTTTTAAATGTAATGTTCGATTCAAAATAATCATTATCGTCCTAAAAGTCCAAGTTGCCTGCACAATGGGTTGCATATTCCTTCATGTAACTTGTTTATTTAAATTATTTTTTTCAGGGATTCTATAATTATGTAATTGTACGTACTACAATATAGATTAAAAAAACTGGAAGCAAGTCTAGTTTAAAAATACTTTATAAAGATCAATAAAGTAAAATTTTACCCAACGGAAAATAGAATTAAAGTTATATTATGTTCATTATTGTAATATGTTAATTGTTCTATATTAAAAATACAGACATTCTAACAAACATAAAAATGTGATATTTAGCGGTCTCCTACAGAGAAGTTATGCAACCCAAACTACAGGAGCTTTTACGTGTACTGGGTAGTAAAAGTTGGCATACAATTTTCCCTGTTGGTTTCCACTTCAAAAGATGCAGCGCAATAATGACATCAAGTAAAGATATGAAAGCTACTTAAAGATTCAATATCAAATCGGTTTTTATTTTGAGTGCAATAAGCTACCAGTTTTTTATAAACAAAATGTCATTCTATCCGCAATATAATCATTAACCACATAGAACCCTAATTTCCATTGTGTTAATGGATAACGCAAAAACTGAATTTTTGCCATTTAAATTTTACAATGCCCTAAAATATATTTTTTTAAATTTCACAATGCTAACGTTATTGGAATTAACATAAAATAAGTGATGTCAATTAATTAGTAGTATCTAATTACTAAAGCTATAATAATAAAATCTCTCATCTTGAAATAAAGTAAATCTTTACGAGGGTCGGTTAAAAAGTTTATGGTTTGACACAGGATGACCTTTCGGTTTTAGAAGAAAGATGCCAACTGTATATTTGTCTGTATATAGCATACCAAAGTACAAAGTTCTTCCTAAAAGAAGGTAGGGGTTAACCCTTATGCTATCAAAAACAACACCGAGTTAAAAATTACCCTAATTGAATCTAAAATATTGATTATCGTTGGTATTGATTTATTATTTAAAAATACGGTCTGGAGTTTCCACGACGAACATCGCAACTTGACAGTGTTGGCAGCAGTAACTCAAGAAACTATGAAATCCACCACATAGTCTTAGAACATCGCCGATATGTGAAACTATTAATAATAGAAACAACTCAACTGAACGGTATCACCATATTTTAACCCTTATTGATTTATTGAAGTATTCAGAATGCTTGGAACGTATCGGAAGAATACTAATTATTTGAAAAAAGTCGGAACCCACCATACCAAGACAAAGGAATAATCACAACAACAAACACATAAACTCTCCTCATTCTAAGAAAGCAAACTTATTCTGCCAGACTTGTTTGAGCTAAGATTACATCCATAAACGACAAACTACGAGTATATACCACTTCGGTGCAAAATAATCTAGATGAAAAAATTAGGTGCGCCCAAGAAGAACAATTACCGCGATAATGCACCACCTCATGCATTCGAAGTCTAGCTCGTTCAGTCTTCTTCCTATACGCTGATAGTAGCCTGGTTGATTAAGAAACATTAAAAATTGCTTCTGTGCTAAACTAGAAATTTTACAAACAACTCTTCTCTTATTTTGGATTTTTGTTTGGAAAGAATCCGGCCAAACGAGAAAAACGTCGACATTTTCACTTAAGCAGCATGAAAAATTAATTTTGAGTAAGTACAATAAGAAGCTGCGTGGCGCAGATGGTTAGTGTCATCTTATCACCCAAGTAATAAATACTGCTTTCGAAGAAAAATCCTACTGCATAGCCATACTTCTGGACGTTAGCCAGGCCTTTGATAAGGTCTGGCATAAAGGACTCATCCATAAAATCCAACAAATCCTACCACCCTCATTCCACAAGCTGCGAGAATCCTACCTAAGTCACCGGCAATTTCGAACACGAATCGATAACGAAACTTCAGTACTATACCCAATCTGTTCAGGCGTACCCCAGGAAAGCGTCCTGGGTCCCTTCCTATATCTATTATTCACCTCAGACCTCCCAACCACTCCTACCACTGCGATAGGGACTTTCGCTGACGACACCATTATACTTGCGAAACACAACGATCTAAGCACTGCATCACGTCAAGACCAAAGTCATCTTAATCTTCTCGTAGTCTGGCTCAAGAAATGGAAGATAAAAGTCAACGAAACGAAATCAAGCCACGTGACGTTCACGCTGAGAAAAGAGCATTGTCCACCAATCTAGTTAAATAACATCGAGATACCCCGATCAACCTCCATGAAATACTTGGGACTTCACCTAGATAGCAAGCTCACCTGGCGAGATCACATAAACAAAAAAAAAAGCAACACTTAGAACTACGACTTAAAAGTCTCTACTGGCTAATAGGAAGAACATCATCCCTATCACTAGACAATAAACTCCTGCTATGCAAAACCATTATCAAGCCCATATGGACCTATGGAGTGGAGCTGTGGGGCTGTGCTAGCAAGACAAACATCTCAATTATACAAAGATGCCAATCAAAAATACTACGAGCAATAACCAATGCACCGTGGTATATATCCAACAAAATGTTACACGAAGACCTTGGCATCCCGTTTATAGCACAAGTCATACAGGATAAAACAACAATACATCTCGACAAGATCGCAATCCACACCAATCCCCTGCTCTCTGACAACCCGCACCATCAAGTCATCGGAAGACTCAAGAGACGTTGGCCCACTGATCTACAATAAAGAGGACCCATCGCTGGAGGGGCCCTCACCACGCTAATTCTAAGGACAACAAATTAGCCTATAGAATGCTATTGTATTCTGATTGCTGATTCTAAATTCAATAAAAAAAAGATGGGTAAGCGCCAGGCTTGCATTAAGCAAGTCCTCGGTTCGAATCCCGCTGGGGTCGGAATTTTTCCGTATCCTTAGCGATTAGAATCAGGCTCAGTGAGACCATTCACAGTTGGGCACCAAATTAACTGTGCTCTACTCAGAACCACAGACCTAAGAGATAGAGTAACAAAGTCAACACATCACAACGACACACAACTCACACAATGGTTGCTGCGCAAGCACTAAAGACGCGCTCCAACTCTGTATCCCGAATCCGGGGCAAGTTGAGCATTGTACCGCCAGATGCCAGCGCATAAAGCACCAGCCTCTACACCGCAAGGTAAATGAGGTTACAGATTATACATACATATACATTGTATTGTACTTTATGACATCCCAAGCTAAAATAAACTTTGTCAATATTTATGTAATTGTTAAAGTAACTAAAATGGTAGATGTTTCTAAACAGCTAGATAGAACACTTTTGTGCTGAAAGCAACTCCAAAAATATTCTTATTTCATATAATTATACTTTTGTATACCTTTTTTTATGGTACAGTTCTGTCGAATAATGACAGCTGTCACTGTAGTGACATTTAATGTACTATTTTCTTTCGCCATTATGGAGTTTCTATTATGGTCATAAAATATATTTCGCGATTTTTCTAATAACTGTTCTTTTTTCTATATACAGCACACCCTTTAGCACTTTTGACATATTACATCAACGGAGTTATCCCAATAAATAATCTATAAAACACCTTTAAAAACATAATAGCAAATATGATAATTCAATGTTTAGAGATGATTTTCATTTGGCTGATGGAAACAAGCACTACTGTGTTCAAGCAGTGGCGGCCGCAAATAAATTGTGACGAACTACGATACTGAAAACGTGCCAATAACTATAGAGGGGATGGAATGAGCGAGCACACTTAATAACTGTCTACTTTTGACTATTTGCAAGTTAAGCTACTGCTCCAGAAAGTCTCAAGAAGACGTACCCCTGCGCCTCGACCCTTCCCCCTTCCGCGCCTAGAGTCTCCACGGATGAATGCATCATCTCCGTATAGCTAGAACAAAATAAAAACAAAATAAATAAAAGAATAAAAAAGAAAAGCCGCACCCCAAACTAATACTAATTAACGTTAAAGTAGCTACGAAAAACCCAAACGATAGTAAGGTACTCTTACATAACAGTTGTGATGCTAAAATTGTGCACCCTTCTCCAATATAACATTTCCTAAGGTTGAAGCTAATAATAATAGAAACTTAATAATGATGATAATGCATGCATGCTAAAATTGTGAATCGCTTATATTAAGGTTGATACTTTACTCGGTTTTAGGATTAAAAACATAACAAAATTACTATTTTTAAATCATTGGAACGTAGAAATCCTTCGAAAAATTAATTAATCTATTATATCTACGGAAAATCAGAATACATAGGAAGTTATATAAAATAATAGATACTTATAGAACAAGTACATAATGTAGAACTTTATTTGACGAGTCTCTTTTATAGCCGGGCGAGTTTTGCGAGCAAGGTCAATAAAGGAGACGAGTCTTTAAAGTCATATTATGTAAGAGTTGTATATAAAGCTTTATGTTCGACTGCTAAAATTGAAAAAAAATTCGAATTAAAAATACTCTGACAGAAACATATTTACATTAGAGTACCTTGATGGATATTGACAAGCATCTATTTTGACATTGACAAACATTTATTTTGACATAAACAGCTGACGTAAAGTTACTTTATAGTACTGGTAAAATATAGTAACGTACTTTATACAACTAGTAATATAAAATAAACTTTACTTTACCTGTGCTATAAAAAGCTACTTTATGGTCTATAAACAGTACTTTATAATGCAGTCGTCCATAATAGTTATTTAAGCATCAAGGGAAGTAAGTAGCATTTACCAGTTGAGAACGAGTTTGCCAGCCCGAGCGAGCGAGGGCTGGCAAAGTTCGAGACTGGTTGTAGATAATTACTTCCCGAGCATGCTTATAATATTTTTCTCCATGCTCTTAATAATTCCACGTTAATTGAGAGAAAATTAATCTATTACAAACAAAGCAAATAGTCACCTAGTGTTGAGTCACTTAGCAACAATTATTTTTCAGTTGTTTTTGTCAATATAAACAATCACTTGTCTTTGCGATTCTTTTCACTTACTTCCCTCAGGGAGTAGGTTTTACCTTACTTCTCTAATGTCATGACAGCCAGTAAACAAACAGTAAAATCAACTTACTTGCAATGGATATGTCAAAGTAAGTGTAACTTACTAGATGGGCATGGAGAAAAAATATTTATTGAAGCAATAAAACTCAAATCTTGATAGTACTAGTGACCATTATTCTTGTTCTCAGCGTGTAACATCAATGTATTTTGCTGATGAGTTATATACAGTGTAGGTGACAAATTGAAAAAAATTAAATTTCGAAATTTATCATGTACCTACCATCGTTCTGAAGTATTCATCAGGTATGGCCTTTGTTAAAGCTATTTTGTCAATGTGTTGTTAACATTCACGGATATATTTTCCACGCCTACACGTTGTGTATTATATAAAGAATATTGATTTATGATAATAGTAAGAACAAAAAGCAGAGCGAAAAAGAATAATAAGTGTAATATACAGTGAACCTTCCCACAAAATGGTGCAGTTTTGGTGATTGGTTTAAAGTTGTATTTTTGCATGACCTGTACATACAAACCGGTGGGTCGATGTAACCATTCTTCATCTTGAAGCTGTTCTTCTCTCTGGCAGTTGCGATATATAGAAAGAAGCAATCCGAAAAAACATACAAAGTATAAATGAATAAGAACTACTATATATATATATATATGTGTGTCACAAAACATCTGTCAATACGTAGTGACCAAGAAGAAGGATATAGAAATTAATAACAAATCAAATATCCTAAAAAAGATTAACTGTTACCTACAGTTCGTGTCAGGATTCTTTTCCTTGATGTCACATGCATATGAAGCAATCACGAAAATGATATAACATTGTGTTTGTATCTGTTTCACCTTGTTAGTAGGAAACGACATTTAAATCATTTGCACATTTTTGCTGTAAAGACAGAGAAAAGATTGTTGGAACAAACTGTATATTCAATCTTTGAACAAATTACGGCGAGCGTTGAGCGTTTGCTATTAATCTTCTTTCGGGTATTAAGCAACTTGTATTGGCCTTTTTTAGAAATCAGAGTGAGACTATTGCTCATTTTGAAGCCTTATCTTCATCATACGGTAGGTATCTACTTTTCGACTTTGTACTATGTAAGTTGAAAAGGTTAAAGATATATCGCACATATACGAAGCGGTAGTGATACATTTTAAAATGAAAGTATCCTGTAAATGCAATAATGTACTAAAAGTGAAACCAAAACTATTATTGGCGTCTTCAATGCAAAAAGACTAAAAATAATTATATCACGTCAAAATCTAAATCCTAGTATAAGAAATAATCCATGCCAATTCTAACGGAGTGAAAATCGTTTCAAGAGTGAGAGTGAGCGAGGTGAGTAGTGGCAGAGGAGCTTTTCAATATTTGAGAAAAGTATATAAAATCCCCGTTGGCAGTGAAGAGCGACGATCTCTTTTTGAAATGAACTCTACCCGAAGTAAAGCAAAGCAACTAAAATGATAGGATATTATACGAATTGTGTAGCAATATTATATACAGATATACTTTCTAAATTATACGGATTGCTGACAGTGGAAATGCGAAAGCTGTGAAAACGAATGAGATTAATGCCGTAGCAAGAAAAATCAAAGTTGATATGTATGTCCTCATTAAATAAATGAAAAACTAATGACGTCATGTTGCCTATAACAAAGAAGTACTAGTTTTTGCACAGAAACGAATAGAGCTACTCAAAAAGTTCATACTGAAAATCAATTTACCAAGAAACCAGTCGCGATTATCGCTGCGGATAGAATTTATTGCCCAATATATTTCTTTGGTTGGAAAAAGCAACTTGGTCCCTCCCACCAAATCCTCCCAAATTATTTTATTATAAACCACTAAAATGAACCGGGAGGTTTCCCAGCATCTTCTCTTGCGCTTCTGCGAAAACGAAATTAATGGAAACTGATGTGGTAACATTCTTTTATTATTAACCGATGGAAAATATTCATCTTACACATACGGTACGTGAATATAAATTGCACTGTAATAAGTAATTATATATTAAGAGCTGCTTACGAAAGCAGCGTTTAAATTTTATTTTGCACCTTTATTTTGTTGAGGCAGCTCTGCTAATAGAGACAGGAAAATTCCGTGGAATTATCGCAGACAGCAGTAACGTTTCCAGCCTGTCCTCGAAGCGATCAAGAGCGGAAAACAGTTTTCCTGTCCCGCTTCCCGGAATTTCCACAAAATTTATAAAAAAATAAACTTAGAAAATAGCGATTTGAAGCAGACATTGCAGCTTTAAAATTTGGCAAAAATATATACCTCGAGGCGAAACCAGATTTCATGTTTTGTAATATATTTAGATGTTCATGAAAATAACTGAATCTGCACTTTTGATTTGAATACGATTATAGTCCAGCAAAGAATTAAAAGTTATTTGTTAGACACAAGCATCTCTGTTTTTGATTTGGTACCTTTTTCCAATAAAGTCACACATTTTTATTAATCGACGTGGAAAACGATGAAAAAACCACGAAACTACGTATGTAGGCAACCCATTTAACGCAGTGGGCAACCATGATTAGCAAACTAAATCTAACAGTTGCAGTAGCGTGTCACATATTGAGGAATTGACATTTTACAGGAAGCTTATTTTCGAGGAAAATAACAAAAATGTTTACATGCACACCACAGCCCACCCAACTTAAATTCAAAATTACTTTAGAAAAAAGAAATAAGTCAGAAAAATAACACCGCATGGGAATTCAAAAATAACACCACGAATATCAATTGGACGATAGAACATTAAATTTGCTAAATTCTCAAATGGCATTGGTCACGCGATCTTTATGATAAACGTACGCTCATTTTTATCAGTTGATTTCAAATTTATATATATTTTTAATTTACATACCTGGGGTCAGTACTAAATACCGCCTCTTTATCAGAAAAGTCATCAATCGAGACTTGAAAAACAATATCATGTCTAATATGAAAAATGTGTCGTTCTTATTTTTGCCTACTCTATTTAAGTAAATCTAAGTAATATCCGCACATTGAATTATGCGAATTAATAATAAATGAGCTGAGATGGATTATAATAAAAACGAGCGACTTGAAATTGTTGCTTAACATTTCTACTGCCTAACAATTTTATGTTTGGTTACGTTTTGGAAGAAATTCAATTACAATAGTGCAACCACGACTGTAACTGTGAATAATGAAAGCAAACGTTTCTTACAAAAAAACATTGATTTTCAGCGTTTACTTGCTTTTAAGCAATTATTTTAATTCGTACATTTAAGTAGTCGGTTGTGTATTAATACAGTCTTACTTGAAGTTCACTTCTTTTCCGGACAGAAACAATTAAAAGAAATCTGTAAACTTTCCTCGGAAGTGGAAGTTTTAAAACTAAAATTTTTGAAAATATCGAATGGAAAAAAAAATTAATTTTTTTAGGTGTTTTTCTGGGTCCAAAATATCTCTTTTACGTCAAGGGTAAAAATCTGGGATATGTGCAAATTATTACTTTTATTTAACTAATATTTCTTGAGTTAAAGCAAAAATAAGCAGATTTTTTTTAATACACACACCCTGCATATATTGGACCGAAAATTTCTCGGTTTCGAGCCAGGTACACATATTATAACCGTATAGAAAATACCGTCTTCATCCAAAAAAAAAAATAGTTTTTGAGCTATACCGCCAACAAACGGACAGAAAAATAGACGGACAGACAGACAGACAAACGGACAGACACACAGACGGACGAACACACAGACGGACGGACGGTCTTTTAGACGAAGGAAGTAATAAGATCGAAAATAACAATATACATGGAATTTGCTATGAAGAATGATTCGTAAATTTGTCTAAGTAATTGTTCAAGAACAAAAACTTATAATAGCTGTTTCATATTACTTTATTTTACGAATCTTTTACGTGTCTTCTGATTCAGGAAAAGTGGTTTTCGAAGTGATGTGTGTCTGTGAATAGCCAGCCTGGCTATGTTCTCGCCACAACCTTGACGGTTTAATTAATCGATCCGAAAATGTATATTTATGTTCTTAATATCTCCGTGACTTTGGTGAAAATCGGCCAACCGGAAGTGGTACCTTACTCTTATAGTTTTTCGGTTTCCACGATTTTAAAATAACCTTAATGTTTGATAAAAATGTTTTTTTATGACAAGATCATATACTATACATTCATCTACAACTCTTGTTTAAAAAGCTTTTTGCAAGAAGTATTAATATTATTACTACAAATATTTACAGAGCATCAACTACTATGGCTATTAGCCCCGGAATTTATAGTTTTTGTTTTTTTTTGCAATAATTAACAATGGGGAGAAAAAATCTTACAACAATATTTTTGTAAGAAGTATCATTTTTTTAAATCCCAATATTCTTTCAATGTTTTCGTAATTTAAATCTCTCATTAAATATGAATTCCGCTGCAATTGCTGTATAAATCGACATACATTTAAAAAAGCATAAATGTAGCTTTCCGGTTATATGATTATATTGTTAACGCTTGATACGATCGACGGGTTGTTCCACTTATTCTAAGGATGAGGGAGGTAAATGAAGGGAGGGCGACCAGAGCAGTAGGGTGTTAGGTTTATTTTTAAGTTTGCATAACCCGAGAATAACGCAAAATTTTTTGTTTACGGGTTTTCAAAATAATAGTCATGCAAATGTTATAAGATCCCAAAACATTTTTTTTTTGCAAATCAAGTAAAGCATCACACTAGACGAGCTGAATGGTTCAAACTCCAATATTTATTTCTCATTTGAAGATATTCAAATGCCACAAGTGAAATACGATTTAATCAAATTTCTGTTTAAATAAAAACTGCTGTAACAAAGCTAAACTACTTAACAAAATTAAGGGATCGCTTTCTTAACAACGTATAACCAAAGAATTGTATTAGGTGAACATAATTTTTGATCATGGTATATTTTATCAAATACGCAGCTGGCTTGTTACCCTATTTCTGTTTAATTTATCCGCGGTTTCTAAAAACCACAGGTAAATAACTGTATTTTGTATGTAAATCAAAGTGTTGCTTTAACATCTTGGCCCTTTAATAGGTACTTTTGAATAGCTTATATCTGCTGAAATTGTGGAATCTATTACTCAAATATAACTATATGGCATTAGGGTGCAGGTACTCGGTATATATATTCACAATTGGATAACAATTACGCCGATTACGGCTACCTATTTTCTAAATATATTTGAACCTAGCATTCAGTTACACATAAAATATATTAACACTGTATTGGAATACTAAAGTACTCACATACTACCCAGGTATAATTCGTAGTGGAAATTATAAAACTATTGTGCAAGAAAGAAACCGTTACGATGTGATGTCTGTTATACAGCGATTCCGCGATAAAATTTAAGCGTGAGACTTTAGTAAACGCTCTGTACAACCGAAAATAAATAGGTTCCTAGTTAGAAAATTCGATAACCCAAACTAAGGCAAGTTAACGAATTAAAAATATCTAGAGCATCGCACTCATGATGTGGGTATATGCCATATTGGGTGTAAGCGCCCGTCTGGTCGCTGCTCTACCATATCCGGTAGCTGTGGCCAGGTGCGCCCCTTCAGGGCTGTCCAACTGTTAAGGGTGGCGCTTGCAAGCGTGCTTTACTCGGTCCCCGCCAGCGGCGCTGTTAATGGACCAATAGAAAATAAAGCTACCGACTTTGGCCTAACACGCTGCCGTGGGGCTAATTGGTACATTAATTTAGAATTAAAAAAAACTATTACCTTAATTTTTTTTATAATAATCTTGTCTATTTAAAATTAATTATCAACAGATTTTGTATTTTTTGTGTTTACGCGCATTTTAATCTTTAATTTCGATTTTCTTAAAACCTTATACGAAATTCTTCGTCACCTAATACAGCATAGTCAGGTAAATATACCAAATTTCACTACATTAATTTTTCCATATTATTTTAATTAAATATAATTTAACACCATGTAGAATTGTTCCAAACGATTTAGTTAATTATTTTTTAATAAAACGCATACGCAACTCTTTAACATGTTAATTTGATAAACCTTTAAATGGCAAACGGTCTTCCTAAAAAGGAAAATCTGGGCACCCCTGACACTGCACACGTGGTTGGTGTCTGCTGACAGCTGGGCCACGTTCCACCCACTTCACCGTTACCCGAGTTCCAAGGATCTCTCACGGCAAAATTACAGTATTTATCATCCACTAGCATCGTTGTGTTAAGGAATAAAGTTGACAACCATACAATGCAATTGGCATTGTTTTCTCATGTGCTTTGGAGAGTAGCATTGGCAATCTTGTTTGGTTGCCTATAAATAATAGCATATGAGCTAAAATGTTGAGGAATAATTCGTAGACAAACTCGATTGCTGCTACTAAGAATAATGGGCACCATATGCTCAACCGCAATCTAATAAATAGGCATGTTACTATGGTAGACATTAGAATTTATTTCAGTTGAGAATGAAGATTAATATGTAGAAAAATTAGTTTGTTAAATAATTGAATTACTTGATTGCTAAACATGCTACTGAGCAGAATAAGTATGTGAATAAAAGATAATTAGAGCAATACAAAACAATATTGCCAAAATGACCTTAGACACTTGAAAGCTTTAATTTTAATGCCAGACCACTATGGTATGATAATCGATACCATAGCAATAAAGAAATATATTCACAGGAAACCATAGAAATTCGGTTAAAGTGGTATTCTCGACAAGAGATTTAATTAATATCTAATTTTTGCCTAGTGAAAGTCACATTTTTAACGAAAAATTGTACAGAAAGTAATACTTCTTTAACTATTCTGCTCAACAAATGAACTGAACCACCCATAAAAACTGTATTTGTTACATTACGTCACAAAAATATATATAAAAGCTTTTGTTTTATGGTATACTCATATTGCTTATTTAATTGCACTGTCATCAAATTAACAAAATGATATTAATAAAATTAAAAAATAATAAAATTATAAAAAACTGTATTTAACAAAAATAAGAGGAACAAAAAAAAAGAAATTTATAGGTTTTTGAGTCTCCTCGGAGCGTTTAACAATTTTTGGCAACGATTTGGCATACTTTGTATGCAATGTGCTCTCAATATTTAGGCAAAACTCAAAATTTTCAATTGATAATATTTTATTAATGGACTTAGTTTTATTTAAACCAAATTATGAAAAGAAATGCTTTTTATAGTGTCAATCCTGAAAGGTTACCAAAAATGGCATAACCTGGAAAATATTATTTTAAAAATTGCACCAATATATGTAAACGGTCCAGCTCATTTGTTGAGCAGTATATGTTATTGAAATTGTGATTTGTCACTTTGCAAAAAAAAAAGTAATGGGTGCAACACGTATGAAAGCATTTTTTTACTTGCTTCCTTCAAACTCCTAGAAAAGGAATCGCTTTCATGACTAGTTGTACAAATAACTATTTACAGTTTTTTAATCATTTCTCTTAGAGCAAATTTACGCTGCATTAAGATATGAAACTGATAATAATGCATTGCAGTTGGCATTGTTTTATGCTTTACATTGCATTTGCAAATTTGTAGACCTTGTTTATAATAGCATATAAGATAGAATGTTTAGGAATTACTATTTTTTTAAATACATAAAAAACGTACCTACAGTTTACTGCACTTTGTGATGTGTAGTACATAAAATATAAATAAAACATCATATAACATGATTGCAAAAATTGTTTCCATCATCTTGAGGAGTAACGCCCTTTGCTTGGAGGTTACCGTAAAAATTGCTTGCATTAGGAGTATTTTTCGTAATACCTAGGTGTTATTATACTTTATCTACGACCACTACTAAAAGTAGGCCTTTTAGCGCTAGCTTGTTTCACTAAAAGTGACGTTTTATAGTTTACCGTGGTTAAAGAAATCAGCTGTTCACTTTTAGCCCATGAGCTAAAAGTGAAGTGAGGTTATAAAACTACAATTTCGAACCGGAAGTGAAGTTGTAAAGTTATTCTAGTTGTTTCTTGCGTTACAGGTAAAGTGTTTTTGAAATAATTAAAGCGTTATGTAATGAATACAGTCAGATGTGGAGTATTAATAATTACATTTCGTAACTGACTTTGACAGTACTGGCTTAGCAAACAGTCGCCCGCGCGCATGGCCTACTGTTTATTATGACATACATTAGAAGTGTCGTAGATGCAAACCTTTGTTAAATCTATATTTATGGATTAATAACAGTAAAATTAAGGTCGTAGATAAAATATTGTATGCAACGCGTGCTAAAAGTCGTTTATGCACGAGACATGTCGACTTTTAGCACTTGTTGCATAAATAGCTATTATGAGTACTGTCTGCTTGAACGAAATGTCACCGATAACAGCTAAGGCCGTTAAAATTTTACAGGCACGGCCATTATAACTGTTGCTACACTACCAAATATGTGCATTATGTCAATTTATTTAAAAACTAATTTGTAAATATTCGTGGCTACACTTCCAAATTACATACGGGGCTCAGGTTATTAGTACGTTCTATTATACTATTTATATTGTAATCACATATTTTAAAATTGGCCACTTTTAGTAGACGAAAACTGTTAAACAACATACGGCCGATATTATATATAACTGACTCGAATAATTTATTAGCCTCCGCCTAATCGGCCTCGGTCACAAAATGTATCCTTCTCCGTTATATACTCAATATCGGCCCAATCCGTTATATACTATATTAATTTTACGTTGTTGGTATTATGCATTTATTTTAGTTTAGTTATTATTATTATGAGGGTTGTTTAAATTATTCGGTAATTAATTTTTTTCATACCAATTGAAAAAAAATTGCAATCCTGTATAACAAAGTAATTTTTTTGCATAGTGATCCTGAAAATCGTATCTTTTTAAGGAAAAATCGTGAAGAACGTATTATTTTTTTACGAAAAAATTTATTGAAATTGTGAATTTTCAATTTCACAGTTTTTGATCAAAATTTCGAGTTACAAGATATTACTCTACAAAAAAAATAACGTGTACAACACACATGAAAGCAACTTGTTTTACTAGTTTGATTGATGCACTTCGGATTTGCCGTCGTACAGCAACCTTCAAACTCATAAAAAAATATTGATTTCATCACTAGTTGTACAAATAACTATTATTAATGTCAAAATATTATCATTTTTTCACTAGCGAAAAAGCAACTTCTTTTCTTTGTCGTAAATGTGTGTATCTTCATCGGTGTTGTTAACCAAATTAATTTGAGTATCGTTAAGAGCTTTATTTCCGCACTCAGTACGGTTATGCATGATATTACCGCACTTTTTTTTACAAAACGAAGAATACAATGCACCAGAGTGTATTGATGGAGATAAAATATTGAACAATACACGTTTGCATATATGGAACTTAACGAAACTCGTTTGATTGCCGAAAAACTTGGCTCACAGCCTCGTTCTGGCAATCAAACTAGTTTCGTTAAGATGCTCATAACCAAACTTGTATCGTTAATATCTATAATACACAACCTAAAATATCTAAAATTGTGTGATTGATACAGCATACAGCGAGGCCATTGTTATAAACGTCGAATAAGTAATTTGTTCCAAGAATACAATTCACTCCCCGAACAAATGACCAGTTTGAGTATTCTAAAACCAGAATAATTTGGCAATGAAATCAAGCGAAGAAATTAATTTCCTAGATTTTATACCATTTCACGTGCTTGATTATTTACTGAACCGAACAAATATAAAAGAAACTATAATGCTTGCATAAAAAGTAAAAGATTATGCCTTAGAATTTGTTGAAATCAATGAAATCAATTTTGTTGAAATGTTACCAATTCTTATGAATTTTATTGATCGTGACCTTTTGATGACTTTGTGACTCATTCTAATCATGACTGATGCGGAATGGTAGACGTCACCATTTTGTATCATTGCACTGGTCAAAATAAAGAAACAGTAACATATTATCATAATGTCCATGACAGCAGTTTCATCGTCAGCTGAAGCTGAAAGGGTTTTTTCATTCTTTGAATTGTGCATTCTGATCTAAGAGATAGCCTTGGTGTAGAAAAAATGGTAAATTAACATTTCCATTTATTTACGACTAAAAGATGCTTAATTTCTGTTAAATTGGACCACTTACTAATATTTTATATTACATATATTATTAAACTACGAAAAAAGTGTTAGTTCTCTGAGAGCATTTATAGTTTTCCCAAGAATTATTTTATTATTTGTTGACATTTGCTTTTAGTAGTTTTAATTTATCTTTTATTTGTTATTTCTTCTAGAATATTTTACATAAAATAATATATGTTTACCTAAATAAATGCACTTATAGGTATATTACAAAATAATATTTTATAACTATCTTTACATATTGAACATTTTTTGTAAACAGTTTTAAAAATCTGAAATAATTCAAATAATTCTAAATTAATTCAAAAATGTTGAATTGTTAAAAATTCACGATTTTTTCAAAATTGATTATTATAATCGAGCCCAGGCAGCATAACTAGTAATGACCCTAGTACATCAGTTTAATTGATGACGGATATCGAATCGTAGAAAACAATAAACATATGATACTGTATAAGGTGTCATAATTTTGGTCAAAAAATTAATTAACCTCAAGGTCATTAGAACTAGAAATAAAAATTGAATTTTAATATAAGAAATATAATTAATGTCTCGTCTATAATGTAAGAATTATGTAATGGTTGCAATAGTACCTAGAAAAAAATTAAAAGCTGGAAGAAGTATAGCCTAGCAGTTATCGTGAAACTGTGTGATTAAACAATATTGAATTTGTTAGCTCATAATACATTTTCACAGAAAGATTTTTAACACTAAGGTTTGTTACTACTTAGACAACAGATTTATTAAAATAGCAATTACAACAAAGCATTTGAAGGATAACTATATCACATATTAGAACTGCAGTAATAGACAAAACAGGAATGTTTTTAATATTAAAACATACCTTTCACTTAAAGAGAAAAACGCAGTTTCACTAAGAGTTTAGTCCCTACTAAATAATTCTTCCGTCGATCTAAACCCTTAAAACATTCAGCAGCCCTAATATCGATCTATACCCACTGAAGAGAAAAACATGGTAATATTCTCCATCAAGCAAAGGTACCACCACGGCAGTTGACGAACTGTTGATAGCTACAGTTCAGAGATCGCTGTGTCTGTCTCATTAATCGAATTAACTGTTTTTTTATGCAGGAATAATATGTCAATTTCGATTAATTCGATAATACGATCAGTCAAAAAAAAATTTGTTTTTGAAAAATGCATGCTGCATATTTCCATGCATCTACTCTAGTTCTGGTGTACTACTGCAACATAAAAATTTTATTAAATTATGTTAAAATTTTATTGGATTTTATATTCTACAATTATTATTACATCCATTCTCCGATCTGTAACAAATTAGGGAGGTTAAGATATTGACGAAGTATGTACATATAACATTGAATTTTATACATTAACGGATATTTAGAATTGTAAATTAGTTTCTGAATTTATCTAAATTCTAATGTTAGAGCAACAACCACACAGCCATTGGGAATTTTGTTTTAATATCAGCAAATCGTCTTAGCACACCTATTTGAAATAAAATATTTTAGGACAGAAAAGGTGCGCGGAAATACTACCTGAAGCAGCTTTGGGACTGTAACACAATACTGCTGGGCTCAAATCTTTGAGCTATTCTGCTTTCAAATTTAGATTATTTGGGAATCTGTCAGCAATGATGCACAGCTTGTTTGGTATGAAAGTAGAACGATCTAAAGCTCAGACATATTGCTGCGGTTTAACGAATTAAGCCAGTGCTACGAATAAAAAAGTTTTGAAATATTACATCTGATGCTTCTGCCCCCCTTTGGAATTTTAAAGACTGTTCAAATAGATGAGCTTTATTATTTTTTTCTAAAGAAAGAAGGTGAAAATGGTATCTATTATTTTTGTTAAGAATTACTACAACACATATTCAGAAATAGCAGCAACTGTGCTATTACAAATATAAAATTTACAAAAAAATGGATCTGACACCATTCCTCCAAGTCCTTTGCAGATATTTGTTTTTTTAATCAAAATGCCTTCAGTTATTGCCAACACCTGCACAATCGTTTGCCCCCTACGTAGGGATGCTTGATTGTAGTTTAAAAAGGTAGCAACAGTTTGGAAACATCTGCTTATAGGGAGTGCGCTTGATGATAAGTAGCTGGAGATGGTTGGCACCCTTTTAGTGAGAGGGTCTCGCGATCTCGGTAAACTTTTTATTTCGAGAAAGAAGACTGATTTATTGCGATTCAGACGCAGTGTTTTAATACAAATCACTTTCGAAGGCCTTCAATGGATTAAAAAATTGGGCTCAGTATTAGTAACTCTATAGTTATAAGCTATTTATAACTTATAGCAGTCTGAAACGCTCTTAAAAATTAAATTTAGTAAAGTTAACGAGAGATTTTGGTTTCAGAATCAAGTAAAAATGTACAAGATATTTGACGTACCAGTTGTTTCGTTTCTACTATGCAGTTTAGTAGTGTTCATTAGACGGTTTTTTTAACTTTAATATTTGCTAATTACACTACTATGAAAAATCAAAGTGTAAGAAACAATTTAGTTCCGAAATAAACAAATTTACAATAAAATATTGACAAATGCTATTAAATGTAATCAAACGATATGACAACTACTTGTTAAAATACATAGTCTGAATCTGGACGAAGCTACTAAGACCAATTGCAAATACAGTTCCTTTGGCAAATTTAACATTTCTGCAAAAGTGTAAACCGACAGTAAAATTTAATTTATTCTACTTTTAGTGATTTATGCTAATTGTTACTGTTTGTAATAGAATTTCACTTAACAGTACATCCAAAAACGGAGTTTTATAATGCACAAAATTAATGCCAATGAAATCAGAATGACAGTGTATCTTTCTCAAAAACTTAACGAAGTTAGCAATTCTAAAATTATTGAAGGAATGCAGCGAATGACATTAATGAGTTAGTGAAGAAACTCATCCTTCACCCAAATTGACATAAAACCGTTAAAGTTGCTCACCCAGCTAACCTATGCTTAAAATATTGCCTACTAACTCGAGCATTTCCCATTTGAGCAAAAATAACTATTCTAAAGAGTGCATTGAATAATTATAAAACAAAAATGAGTCGGTATAATATAATTAGAGTTCCTGTATATAGGTTACTTAAGAGTTGGGCAAACAACGGGATACATTTTGATTGGTTTGGATCACTTTTTAAGAGGCATGTTTGATAAAAGTGCCGTTTTTACATATTTTGTAACATATTACGACCGATATTTTCACACATGCAAATTTAAATGTTGACTAAATTGGCCGTATATTCCTAATAGTCGGTTCCAGAGATCCTAAGAATGATCAATGCTCTGAAAACTCTCCCATCAAAAGCAAATTAGCAAGATTGGTTCCCATAACCTTCTTGTTCGACATATGTCAAATATATAATTTGGATCAAAAATGTATGTCAAATCAGGCTGTTTGCCCAACTCTTAGTAAACTATATACAGGATCTCTATATATAATTAGAGTACCTATATAAGATAAGAGTAAAGCAAACGATGACATTTGGGGATCCAAAAAAATTAAGTTTGTCGGAAATGCCATAGTTAACTACGTTACTTTATTCTTGTGCAATTGCACATTTATTAATTATAGTTCTCCTTTTATGAAATGCAATGATACAACACATAAGCAAAATCTATACAATTTAAGTCATATACAACAATATATTAGACATTTTATATTCTTTATTCAAATTTAAACTACAGTTACGACTTTTATTGGAACACTTACATTAATTATAATATACCACTTAATACGTTTAAGAGATACTTACGTTCTAAAATTCAAAGCAATTATAAATGTAATGATAAAAACATTAACTATAAATGAGGAATTAACGAAACTGCATGTGTTATGTGCGTATTAGGAAATGCAAATAATATGTATAGAATAGAGATAAACATGTGGAGTATCTGCTAAAAAATATACTTTTTGTTCTTCTTTGAATGGACTGTTAATGAAATTGCAACATTTTCCGGCAAAAATTCAAAATTTCTCCACATGCCTTGATTGCAAGAGCCCATGTCTGATGTTACAGAAACAATATTTAAACTTATATTTGTGTGGGCCAAGCGCCCCGACACTGTGTAAACGGTATAAGGGGTTACAGATTCTGTATGAATGTATATTGTAGCATGTTCAACAATTTCAATTAAAATGTCCGCAACTATTGAGCTGTTAGTGCTTTCTGACGTAAGCTACCGTTAGCTTCCATGTAGTTGTGATACCCCCTCAGATAATAAAACAGTAAATATTAAAAACCTAAGATTGTTCTAATATTTTATATACCTAACACGAAAACTAAAGCTTTAGGAGCTAAACGATAGTCCTGATACGGCAATGTTGCACCTCCCGTAAAAGAATTCGAAGTCACACAAAAGTCCATCCGTACTCTTTCGTATTTCCATTTCATCTAAAGTAAGCATGCAGTCTTTTTCGAAAATTGTGTTATATTTAGTTTGCAATTTTAATCTTTAATAAAGTAAAGACATCTGTTAGAATGCCAGGTTGAAAATGTAAGTGGCTCAAATGGAAATTTAATGTGCGAATAAATAAAAATGGAAGTCCTTTTTTCCTAAAATTATTATACCCAGTTTGTCCACATGAAAATCTCAGCCTTAATGACCTTTCTAAGGTTTCATTGGAGCATTTGCTACATTTATTTTTGGTAGTTGTTAATGTTTGAATTTTATCATTGGTAAGTCTTCTTTAAATTTAACTACTAACAGAGATTCATACATTTTTTTATAATCAAAATCACATTGAGGCGAAATTAGCTTCATGAATTGTATTTTTACCCAACATAACTGTTGGTATAGCGGTGTTTTTTTAAATATTTTTGTTCCATTTGCTCTAACCTCCCACTGATCATTGCCGAAATGCTTTTCACAAATTCTTAGTCTTTTATAACTACAATTTTCCTTGCTGATCTTGTTTAGCCAATTTCTTTTTCTCAACGCATCCTTTTGAACACTGGCTAAGTAAACACCATTTTCAGAACGGTTCTTGCAACCGTGGACAGAGCAATCAGTTATGCTAAAAGAAATTATTGAAAATAAGTCAAGGGAACAAGAAAATTGAACAATTACATGATTAAGAAAATTATGTGTGAAAAACCCCTCAAATTTCGCCACTTATTTTACACATTGATTACGAACTGCGTGTTTTTGCTAACTTTAACAAGTTTAATGTCAATTGAATGTCACCAATTACAAACATTCAAAAACATGTCGACTACTTCTAAATCGCATCTAGATCTATTGTACATGCATAGGGAACCAACCAATAAAATACTGTTCCTGCATTTGCCATACTCTTTATCTACTTATTATATAGGTACTCTAAATATAATTAATTAACAAGGAAATGAAATTACACAAAATACGTAACACTGCGTAGATTAAATCATCGCTGGATGCAGGGTTTCAAGTTTCACGGTAGGTTATTGTAACGTATGTAAATATTATCTACATTACTTCCATTGTCTGCAATTAGAAGATTGTTCAGATTACTATCTTAAGGAAAATGGGAATTTAGACGTTGTTTCATTTTTTTTATATTGTAAGTAGAATTATGTATAATACTGAATAATGATTGAATCAAATGCGAAATGTATAATTTAAAATAGATACAATTTCTTACAGACTAATGACGTCCACTTTTTTCCTTTGATCTTGATGATTTGTTTTATTCTTATTAGGCAGTCGAAAAATTCCGATTGCCTTTAGAAGGCACAAGAGAAGAAAATCATACTTTGATATTTGATCGCAAAGGGTTCGTTTTGGCTCATAGTATTCTAGAAGCAGTGAATAAAATCATTCAGTCCTCATTATACTAAAAGAATTTCAACTGATTTCATATTATGTTTGTTCAAGTGCATCGAAAGGTATTAATAGCGACGTTGTGTTATCCATAACCTCGTATTGATTATTTTTTTGCTTAAACACTGTGCATATGTGTTTTCTTTATTCGTAGATTTCAGATTATGCTATATATCAATCTCTCTTTTAAATAACAAGAAACAGGGTATAGCTTCAATAAAAATTGTTGTATGCTAGCAGTGCCAACAGAATGACGAAAGAGCTATATATCAACAGAAATCTCCACATATATTATTTAAATGTTGAAACTTTTTAAATGTTTATGTGTTAATGGCATAGGTTACTAGCAACGTCTCAATTATGAAGCAATAAGGCCAAAAGAGACTATTACGAATAAGATCGTGCCTTAAAAAAACTCATTTAGGGCAGGCCTTGGAAAGAAAGATAAGAAATCTAGTCATGTGAGATGATTTCGGCGGCTTTCACGGCCATTATCATTAAATAACAAACGACTTCCGGGATTGAACCATGTCATTATTGAGGTCGAAGAACTCAACGTTTCGCCCACTTTCGTACTCAGAACAGTTTCGCCTTTGGCGTGGTTTACACGTTGAGCTACCGTGCTCTTTCACTTTTCCACCTGATGAAGCCCCTTACGAAAATGGGAGAAACATTGAAACATTGAGTTCTTCGACCGCAATAATGACGCAGTCCAATCCCGGAAGTCATTTGTTAGGTATTTAATCTAGTCATGTCTTAACGTAAGTCTGTAGGTGAATGTCAGATTGCATTTTGTTTATGAAAACATTTGTCACTGTGACATGCAAAAGTTTACGCTGCATTAAGTTAAGTGTATCAAGCAAAAGGGAAAATGATATGGCATTTACACAGTAACCACGAGTGTATTAATCATAGCAGTCAATAAATTACTGAGTGTTTTGTATATTTTTAGAAAAATTGTTCAAGATCAAGAAGTAATTTAGTTTTCTCTGACTTATGGTAGTTCATTTGCTTCAATGGATACGTATCAATTTATGGCAAACTTCAATTTGATCATAGCATGCTGCGAATAAGTTTATTAAACACAGAATAGTATTGACATATCTTTCCTGCCATTTTCATCTAATAGGTCAATCGACTGGCAGGACATTTATTTCATGATATAGATTATTGTAAAACTTTAGAAACTTACCATGCAAATGCTACATTGCAACAGTTTTAGGATGATGACTAGCGACTAGAAATCCTAATAGTCTCCTATAAAAATTGTTTTTATTAAGCGTTTTGTATATTTAGGAAAATAGTTCAAATCAAGATGTAATTTAGTTCTCTTTGCCTTATGGTAGTTCATTTGCTTCATTGGGTATGTATCAAGTTATGGCAAACTTCAATTTGATCACGGTATGCTGCGAATGAGTTTTTTTTTAAACAGACGACATAGGTATGCGGTAGAAAAAAATGTGGACGAAAGGGGCAATCATGGAAAGCATCCAGAGAACAAACATGACTGCGGAAGAAATTTTATATGTTTTATACGAAAAACACGTATCAAACAACCGTCACCGAAAAAATAGAAGAATAACATATTGGAAATCTCTACTATGTCAGGTTTAATTTCTGATGGTTTAGCAAAATTTGTAGTTGGAAGGCAAAACTTAAGACGAGATGTCTTGGACAATCGCCTAGGAGATAAGATGATGGCATTACCAGAATTGCTGTCAACACGGAAATTATACAACTAAGATGACATTAAAAATGTCTACCTCCTCAGGTTCAAGTCTAGTTTGTCACAGCAATCCATTCTTTTTTTCATTTCCTGATAGTTGATACTTCCTGTGTCTTCCATTATTTGTTTTATGTATATCCTTGTAGTCTGGTCGGTTGTTAGTCAACCTTGGAAATTCTTGCTATGATTTTCATCCCTTCCTTCCTATTTCTTATGTGCACTATAACCATGTTATGTATTTACCATGTCCCAACCATTCAAGTTGTTTGTGTTCTACTGTTTGTTTCAGTTCTACCGACTCTCTTATTCTCCTATTTCTAATTGTATCTAACCTAATAGCCTTAACCGCTACCTTTCTCAGGTATCGCATTTTTACTGCCTGTATTTTACTTTTATCATATAGTATCCAGCTTTCCGCTCCATATTCTAATACTGGTAGATATACTTGCTTATGTATTTGCAATTTTGTCTTTGTTTCCATTTCTCTTTTTTTTCATTAAAGTATCCTTTAGTTGATAGTATACGTTGTTCGCCTTCATTATTCTATTGCTTATGTCATTGTCTATTTTTGCATCTTTGCTAATTACTACACCTAAATATTCAAATTTATCCACCATGTCTAGTTCTTTTGCAATGCGATACATCCTCTCTTCTTCACTTTCACTGTTTTCTTGCTTTGATATTTTTTCGCTTGCTTCTTTCTTCATTTATTCTCAGTCTTTTTTCGGCAACAAGATTATTCCACACACTTATTGCTTCATTTTCTTCTTTCATCTGCTGCTAATACAATGCCATCTGCCCAGTATACGCAGACTGGAGTTGTACTGGTCTCAATCTCCAGTTTCCAATTTTGGTAGTTTTAGTTGTTCGTTTCCTTACTTGTATAATTTGATTCATAACTACCGGGAGATCAAAAATAGACTTGATCGCGAGAGCCATTGAAAACAGTCAAACTTGCCTAATGTGTAGCATGTTATTCGTTGAGAAATTTTTTTGAAGTTTACAATTCACTTTCGACATCTTGTTTAACTTATTTTTGTATATTTGTATAGCTCCTGATTATACTGTTAGTCACATGAACCAATCATTTAGTTAATTGTAGTTCAAATGTACTTAGTTTTATAAAGGGCCGTGTAGACAGAATTTTTCATGGGCTCCTGCGACCAAGTTTATTATTGATCTCCCGGTATAATAAATAATAAAGAGCTTAAACTGTCCCCTTTCTTTACACCCCTGCCTAGACTAAGTTTAAGAAGTCCGTTTAATCGTACTTGTGCCTTAATGTTGTCGAACACTATTTTAGTGGCTCTATACAGTCCTCTTAGAATTTCCATTTCTTGTAGCTCTTTCCATATGATATTTCTGGGGACTTTGTGAAGCGATGCAGTTAGACCTAAAAATGCTAAGTGTATGGATTTATTTACTTCTGTAGTTTATCTACCATAGTTCGCACTACATATATGACTCTGTGTTGATTTGTTTCCTCTAAAGGTCGCTCGTTTCTTCTCTAATGTTTCGCATATTTCATCTCTTTGTTTTCTCTTGTTTTCTAGATGAAAGACATGTTGCAGCGCAGTTATTGGGATCCGTGGTTTTGCCCTTTCTATGAATGTGAATTATTATATTACATTGTAATTTTTCTTGGGTAGCTATCTCTGTCCATGCTTGCTGATATAGTTTACGTAACCGATTAATAGCTAATTCTTCTCCTCCATGTTTTCCATTGGTTCAGGGGTGATTAATCCCCTCCAGTCGGCTTTCCTAGTTTTACTTGCATTCTTTATTTCTGTTATTGTTATTAAATTAGTTTCATCTTCTTTCTCATTTCTTCCCTCATGTATTTCTCATTTAAGCGTATCCTCGTCATGCTCTTCTCGCTTAACTTTGTTCCATAGAATTTTTTCCAAGTCGTCAAAATTATAGATATTATTGTCGATTTGAATTTCATTGTTGTCATCATTGATATTTTGAATTGCCTTACCATATTTTTTAGTTTGTCGGAATTTTCTATTGCTATATTTAAAATTGCCTTCTAATTCGGTTCCGAAATTCTGCCAGATGCTACGTTTGGCTTCTTGTACGCATGGCTTTGCTTGATCCGTTTTTCTTTCATATTATTCTCGTCTATCTGCCTCTGTTCTTACTCTTCTGGAATTACTCCAAGCTGTTTTCGGTTTTTATACTTTCGTATAACTTGTTCTTTTCTGATTACTTTTGATATTTACCTTCTTCATTCCACATAGATCTTTTGCTATGCTGCGAAGTATTTCTTTTAAAACGTCGTATTTTCCTTTCTTCTCCGACTTCTTCATTGGGGTTTTCTCTCGAGCCAGATAATTCTTAGAGTCCTCGTATAACGCCACATTTTAAATACTTCTAGCTATTTTTGTGAATTTTGCCTTATTGTCCAAGTTTGACATCCATATATGCTGTGCTCTATATATCTGTTTGGATAAACTGGTCTTTAGGGAGATGTTATTGGGTGTGAGGTGTGAGCATTGCTTTTTCTTGTTTCACTTAAGTACAAATACTAGCATTTATTTTTCCGCCGTTTACAGAACACAAAGTCCAGTTTGACCAAGAAAACTCGGTAGGCGTTTACAAATTTCGAAATAAGCCTATCAGAGCAGGCCTAAATTTTGGACTTTTGGCACGTACATACGGACGTGACAGTTCATAATAGTCATATGAATTTGACAAATTTTAAGCTTTCACACACTAAAATTTGTCAATCTCGACCCCTCGCAAATTATCGCTAATAAAGTTTTACAATTCTGCTAAAAGAATTTGCTCCCGCCGGCACGTAATTTTTATGATCGAGTTGCAACAGTTGCACTTCTGACCACATACTAGCCATATACCTTCGGCCAATATTTCGGCTTACGAAGTAAACCCTGCATAAATTTATTCTAATCTATTCGTGAGATTGAAATATCTCCAGCTTCATCGGCTAAATATTCGCTTGTTGTAATTTTAATATACCATTTTGCCTACGAAATTCTATCTATGGCTTATAGCTAACTAAAGTACAGTCTATTCCTATAACCGCGTATAGTTTATTTCATTAAAGAAGGCAAATCGTAACAATAGCCACTTTCTCTAAAATGTCAGAGACAAGAATTAGGTATAATTTTCTGGTGTTATCATACACATGACTTCAAAATTCCAAATTCATCTTTGATGAACTTTCTTTTTTGCTCATACCATATTTCTCTTCTTTCTCCCGTCTTTTGTAATTATGCTATACAAATACAATAGATCACTAGCATCCACCTCCGCGAAACCATTCACATAACCAATGACTGTGATCTGCGAGTTTATCAAGGCGACTGGAGCAACATCCTGCAAGCAACCCCAGTAGCGGTAGCATGGATAAAGAACCTTGGTATACGAATATAATACACTATAACGATTTACTGTGTAATACGTAACATGCAATGTGTAATATGTAACATATAAATAAAAATAAATGCTACCAAAATATGATAATTTATTGACTTTTTGGATATTTTCATCATCTATGCTAATATTATTTATTAAGAATATGCACAGAAGAAGAAAGTAAAAATAGTCCATACGTGAAAAAAATCTATACAGAAAGGTGGTGCCAACCTTTATCTACGATACGAGCACAGGACAAAACTATTGGCTGTATTCTAGCATCACACATATCGTACATTAGAAAATTTCACTGTTACGATGGAATAACCTTCTTTTTCGAAAAACAATTGATAGGAGCTCTATAACCAACACTAGCGTTCGCTTCGATTCAACTTCTGAAGCGCTTTATAATAGCTTTTAGTGAAGGGAGAACTGAAAAACTACAGCAGATGTTATATACTATAAAATTAAACATATACACCAGAGTAAGACGTCCTAAAACATAATGTACAAAGTGGAAACTTTGAAACTGATTATCAAAAAGATGGAAAACAGTAAAGATTAAAATATTTTGTTGAGAAGAGATAGCAAATCGAGAGGTGCATAGACGAATATGAAACTGATTGTTAAGAATTAGAAGTCCTAAGGAAGGTCACTTTTATGACGAATTATATTCATTGAAGACTAGAAAGAAATCATGATTAGGAAACATTCAGAACTGGACAGAGATGAAAAGTCTTCGTGTTTTCCATAACGAATACGTGTTCGAATAGGTGGTGACCAACATCTAACCACATGATGGAAGAATAAAAATATTGGTTATATAGTATCAAATATATTGTACATTAAAAACCTGCAATGTTACGAATCCATTAAAAAATCATTCGTGCAAACTGAAAGAAGAATTTTAATAGCAATTGATGTGAGTGCTATAGCCAATATTAGCTTTCGTTCCGATGCAACGTTTAAAGCCCTTACATTCGCTTCATTTGGGTTAAATACTAGTCGACGCGTTACCTATCTACAAATGCTTTTTCATGAATCCACTTAAGAGCTAGTGAAGGGCGAAGTGGGGCACTACATCAGCAGGAGCAAAGCCCATACACGAATAGCTCTGCACCTGACCCCCAAGAGCTTATAGTTCTTATCTGCAACAACCCCAATTTATGCTGATACCGTGTACAAGGGCGTTGGCGCGAACGTACCAAAGTAAACGCTATTATCGCGCTAATTGCGAGAGTCGAAAAGAAGAGCAAATTCTAAGGGCAGTTTCTTTTAATTAGGCGGCAATAAGGAGATGGGCGCCGAAGGGACGAAGTCATACCGAGCATTAGGGCATCGAGAGGAGAAAGCAAGGATCGCATGACAAGTAGTGAAGTTATCTGGAGGCGGCGAGAGAACGAAAGCATGACAATGGGTGTGGGTGACAGTGATCCATTAGTAGCGTGAAGGGTGCATCGCGGCGCGTTGAGTGAGGTAAGGGCCAAGGGCTGGCGGTCGACCGGTCAGCGGTCGTTAAGCGGCTAGACGTTCGCCAGACGGGATGGTCGCTCGGGGATATGACTTTGTTGCTGTTCCGGGAAAGCTCACCCTATTTGCCCGAAAGGATTCAACGTCTGTGTATATAGCTTATTTGGGTTACTTGGGTCGGTTATTTCTAGCGCAGACACGTGCTCAGTTTCGGCTCGCCTGTCGGCTAAAAGATACTCCCTTCGCGGGGCGCATTGGATTTTTTGCACAATATGAAAACGCTCGGGTAAACATGTTAAGCGTCGTTTTAGTGTTTTGCGTTTCTTTCCGCCTGCGCGTGCAGGCGCCGAATTGCACTTTTGGGAACCGCCGTAAATACGCGGAATATTGCAGCACACCCGTCTGGCATTTTTATGGATTAGGCTGAAGTAAGTACATTTTCACTTTAGTTTAAAATGAAAAATCCTTTGCTTTTTGTTGTTTAAGCTTCAAGTGAGTGCTGAATGCAGTGCCTGCAGTTTACTCAACCAGCCATTATGCTACTTCAGGCATTCACTTGCTGGAAGAACACTTGAGCACCCTTCCTCATCCCTTAGTTCAAACGTGGTGTATTAATAAGTGATAATTTACTGTATACATAGCTTTGGCAAACAAAAACATCTCGGAAAGAACATTTTTATGTGCTATTTTTCAAATAAAAATTAGTTCAGGAAAAACTGCGAAAATATTAGGAAGACTAGGAAATAAGAAAGTTTTGCCAATCATTTTCGGTTTCATTGTGTTGGTTCTGTTTATATGGTTCTGGAAATAACCTAAAATTCAATAAGGGTTTTCATGTGTGAAAAGGTAAAAGAAGCTTTTGATGAAATTTCACTAAAATATTTAATATAGTTAAAGAAAAGAAGGGTGCCAAAACAAATTACCGAACTGCACAATTATATCTAATGAACAAGGTACTAACACAAGTAAAAGGAAAATATTTGAAGTCTTTTTCTTCTTCTATAGTTTGTTACATTCAGGTTTACAACTCTGAATTAAGGCCCCCTCTAACTCTTTCAGTTTTCTCTATTTATTGCTACCTGTCTCCAAGCTAACCCTGCATATCTTTTCAAGTCATCCACCCAACGCATCTGTGGTTTTTCTCTATTTTTTTTGCCATCCTAAGGGTGCCAGTTCTGAATTACATTTTTGGTGCCAGTCGTTATGACCTGCCCATTTCCATTTCAATCTAACCGCATGACCTACTACGCCTGTGACCTTAATAGTGTGTCTTAATCAGATATTATTCTTTTATCTTTAAATTCGCTCCTACATTTTCCGTTATATTTTACTTAATTTGTCCAAGTTTGCCTTGGTAAATGTTCAGGTTTGTGGCAATAAGTTAGAACGAGGAGCATGCAACCATTACAAATTTTCTAAGTGTGCTTTGTGATTTATTTCAGTTGTTTGGTTCTCTCTTTTGGGCTTTATGGATTGCCCTAGATATTGGTATACTCAACTGATTCTAGTGGAGTTGACTATATCAAAAGTTGCCTTTTTTATTGGTGTTGGTCTTTGGTTTAGTTTTGTTCAGATTGATTTTAAGACTTCTTGATTTCTTCATGTCTTCCAATGCAGCTGTGAAATGTTTCGGAGATATTTTACCGCCCTGTGACACTCCCCGAGATAGTTTAATACCTTGATTTGTATTTGAAGACGTGTCTATCTGCTCTGTCATCGTTGATTTTTAGTAGATGTTTTTAAGCAGGGTTTTGTACCTGTGTTCAATTCTGTAATTCGTTACAACTTCTTCTATGGACCAAAATTCGCTTCTATCGAAGGCGTTTCGATAATCAACGAAAGGGAAATATAGAGGAAGGTTGTATTCGTTGGTTTTTTTACTGTTAAAAGGATCTGTTGTGCCAACTCCTCTTTTTTCGTCATCAAGTTTTGTTGTCAAATGATTCGTAATAATTTTAGTTAGAAATTTATATAATTTAGTATTTCGCTTCATTTTTTTAGCTGCCTTTTATTCTCAGTTGTATTAGATAGTTTCTCAGAGTTGACGTTAGTAGCTATTTGTGCAAGGTTCTTTTTTAATATTTTGGATGGTTAGGACTTTGTCACATATAAGTTTTGATAGTAATTCTCAACAACTCTAATCATCTCTTTCATAGTTCGTACCACAACTCCATTATCATTTCTTAATCCGATACCTTTCTTTTACCTTCTTATTGTCTTAGGCATTTCAAGTTTTTGTTCTCTTCAATAATCTTCTCAATTCGTTCTTCATGTTGTTTTTCAGTTCTTCTTTTATTGGTTTTCTTCGTTGTTTTTGCTTGAAATGTATAGTGGCTATAATGCAAGTGGAATAAGTAAAATTATATATATCCACTATATATTATAACGGACACAACTATTTGCAAAGTGAAAATTCCGCCTGATTACAGAATGTGAGATTGTCAAAAAATATATATAATTAATAGATATATGCTGATGATGTAATTTCGATTGCTAAAAATGCAAATCAGCAAAAGTTACCAATAGACACGCACCAAAGCTGTATGGATGTTCCCAAAAAACCAACAGTATTTTGCTTTAGCTGTATAGGCTATATAAGAGATAAATTAATAGGTCCATTAAATGGTCCAATAGAATGAATGCTTCAAAATGGTATAAAAATGTTAGAGTATACCGTGGTGCAAAAGTGGATTCAGAACAAACAAATAAGGAGAAAATATGAGTAAGAAATAACAAAAACCCTACAGGAAAAAACACCCAATACAACTTTGGGAGAAGAATGAAAAAAAACAGGGACTATATATACTCAGTATTGCAACTACAAAAGAAGAAAAACGAAAAGTAATTATTGGTTTCACCAAGAATGCTATAATGGACTAGCAGAAATATTAAAGAAAGGAAATGCTACAACAAGATACAAAAGGAAGAAGAAACGAAATAAGAAAGAATATTAACCAATAACGACAATAATTAAGAATAAGGAGAAATGACACAGGTACCATGGGGATGAGCTGATTATTTTGCTGGCACACTAAATACGACTCACAGCGACGAACATTCAAAACAATGAGTAAACATAATGACCCTCCCTCCTCCATCCCATATACTGAACAGATTTCAAATATGATGTGAAAATGATACAGCATCACCTTACTATCCATTGTATATCAAGTGTTAGTAACTACGATTAAATAATCACTAAGTCAATAAACAGACAAAATACTTGGAGAATATCAATGCGATGTTTACTAATAAGTACACAAAAACCTAATCTTTTAAATTAAGGCTAAAATGCAAAACTCAAAGTCTTAGTAGCGAAACCATTTCTGAAACCAAGGGACAGGTCGCGGTCTTAATTTCTTGTCTAAACATGGTTCTTCTTTTACATTTTTTAGCGATTGTTTTCTATACCCTTCTTCTTCTTCTTCTTTGGTTATAGGCTGACAACAACGTTTTCTTCTTCGCCCTTATACATTTCACAGCGAGTCTGCTGAGGATGTTAGCTAGCTTTGCGTCCATATTTTTTGTGGCCTTCCTGGTCCTCTCTTTCCTAGAGGTTTCGAGTTCTTTGATATCCTTATTAGTCTGCTGTTGTCGGCTCTAGGTACATGATTCGTCCATTATTTATACACTTTCTCTTCACGACTGTCCCTATGTTAATCAATGACACTCAAATGAGTTGGATAACTTGACTAAAAATTACAAGAAGTATACTGTTAGAAAGAAAAGAATTCAAAAGATATCGCAAAGGAGAACAGACTTATTATAAAAGAAACTGTGTCCAGTGTTTATAAAGAACAGGTACTATAATAATGCTATTCCTAATTTCAGCTTCTTATACTATATATCCTACGATTGATGATACAGCTGTGACAAGTTCAAGAGTTGGAAAGCAGAAAATATATGCGATATACACGGCTATTAGGTAATATTTACTCGTAACATTAATCCACACTGCTTGATATATAGAGATTAATTCAATATTATTTACTATGAACTATTTAGAAGTCGCCTTTCCACATTAAGCATGCTTACTGTTTGAATCAGGTTGAATACTATTGTAGATGCTGTTACGTGTAGTAAAAATAATTATGTTAAAAAATAGGCATCTGTAAGGTGCAAATGCTAAGCGATAACATGTTTACGTGTGTATAATCACTTTCAACACTAAGGTATGGATTGTTTAGATTTAGTAGTGCATTCCAAATAATATCTTTCCATTGCGCAGGCTCTACTTAAAATGACGAAGTTGCTAACGCATATGAAGTGTTCAGACTTTTTCGCTGAAAACTGAAAGAAAATGGCAATATGTACGTTTACTTGAACATAAATCAATAGTGACTTTTAAAATTGCACACCAACTTCATTTAAAGCCAGCAATAATTTCACGGATTATAAAATTAATTTAAAAAAAACACTACAAATAAACCATTTTAGTACAAAAGAGTGTGTTATATACGTATATTCTTTAAATTTGAGATCAGTTACTATAATACACTATATAATATACTATAATGGTAGTGACATATAAACATTCATAATTTAAAAACTTATTAATTTATTTTGGAAAACAGAAGTAGTAACTTTAGAATGACCTACCCCACCTAACTGGAAAATTAATTAGCAATTAACGTTGTATAATTAATTCTCAACTGGGACAAACAATGTTGATATGAAATTTAACTTGACGCAAACGTATTATTTTTTTAAATATTTCAAGATATCCTTGAACGTAAGCTTGTATCAATTTTTCCCATTAATCTTAAGTCCACAGTATGTGCTTTAATGCTCCATAGTTTGTATTTAATGTTACTTTTTATATAAATAGCGATAGTTAATTAAGACAGAGCTTTCAAAACTCTAACAATATTTTCAATTAACGACATATTTTTTAGATTTTAAAAGATTAAACTATAGAAATTCCCGCAATCAAATAAATATATGTACATAATTGTCTACTCTCCCCTTGAAAATATTTAAAGAGAAATATTTGACCACGGT
>CALNHX010011110.1:0-34732 GCA_940337035.1 Agriotes lineatus
TGCAATTTTAGGAAATGATGTTTTTACAAATTGTAATAGTATTTTTAAATTATTGTATGATTTTAATATAAATATAACAATAAACTTTTAATAGTATTTTTATTTAGGTTATTATTTCGTTAATATAATAATAATAAATTGAAATAGTGTTTTTCAGTCAATGTGTTGATCAACGCTTGTTTTTTTCCTTAAATTTATGTACCGGCGTAGAAACGCCAGTGTATAACCGGCGGCGTAAAAACGTCCTAGACCCTACGGGCAGAGCTGGGCAAATGACTTTTAAAAAGTAATTAATTACTAATTACCAATTACCGCCCAATGTAGTAATTTAATTACCAGAGATTCAATTACTCACAGGAAATAGTAATTCAATTACCAATTACTTAGTAATTGTAATTGTACAACATCAATTACTTTTTCAATTACTTTCAATAACAATTATTGTCATATAGCTGTATTTAGTAGAATTTTCTTGCAAATTGCAACTATCATTAGTGTCGTGTCGATTCGTAATCGTTATCTAAAAATGCTTCATTTTTATGTTTTGTTAACTACAGTAACCTAATACTTTATCACTTTTGAAGGTTTTTTGATAATTAAATCTTCTAGCTACATGCACCGTTCACCAAAACCAAAAGTTTTTAGTTTGTTTTGATGTAAGATGTAAGTAAATAAATAAATTCAAAGATAACAATTATACAAGGTGTCCCAAAAAAAATGGGACACCGATTTGGCATAGATTCGTTAGGTTATAATAAACCGATTAAACCTAATAAACTTTAGTACAAAGTCCCTTCAGTAAGAAGGTATAGGGACTTGGATGTTCAAATCTATATATTTTACTTCGACACGAAGTGTACGAAGTATTGAAATTCCCTCATATCGAAAACCACTCTCAGTCAAATATCTCTAAAATTCGAGCCAACCGACTAATGAACCCACTATATCAAATCTCCGGCTCGGCGGTGCGAATCTTTTGGTGAAGATCCCGGCCCACTAGATCAATCCCCCGTATTGGGGGGTGCTTAAACGTGCTGTGCGGGGGATGTATGTTCGTATGTGTACACGATTCCGGTCGCCAGGAACCTGCCTGAAGTCTTGGATCGTTTTCATACGATACGTCCTCCAAAAATGATGGCAACATCAACTTTTGAGCTATGGTCGTCGGCAAAAAAACTTTTTTTTGTTTTTTTTTTATAAATAACTGGTTCATAGCATTTCATTGTATTAGCGAAAAGGAGTGATGCTGAATATCGAAGTATTCTTGGAAAGCACGGAAGGGAGCTTTTCTTGGGTGGGGGGTACCGTATATTTTTTATATTAGTTCCACATAAGTTATCACTGAAGTTGAGCTTTTTATCACGATTGTGTATTTAGTTGCCGAGACCCGAAGGGCCAAAGCAAATAAACCACACAAAGATTGAAATGGAACTTGTGCCCAGGGGTACATTGTTTTTTTAAATCGAGAATCGCGAAGTTCCTACATTTTAACCAACTTTTTTAGGTTACGTTGACGTCGGTTGACGTTTACCTATCGCCCAACCGCCTACAAAAAGTTGTAAAACAATGGATTACTTCACTGCCGATTTCTCGTATTTTATTTGACGATTTCGACGTTCTTCACTGCCAATTAAAAAAAAATTTTGAATATGAAGAAATGTCTAATTTAATTTTGGCTAGATTTTGTAATGATATTAGAAAAAAATAGCACGCTGAATATGTTATAAAAGTGATTTTTCCATGTTCGTGATAAATTAATCCACTCCCTTTGCATCACTTGCTCGTAAATTAAACGTTGAAAAACTTTCACTTTTCTTAACTTGTAGAACAATCTGTTACGCTTAACATGGGGATGAATGACGAAAATATGTAACTTACCTAAGTATACATGGTAGAGCATTAGATTTCTTAAGTGTTTGACAGCAAATTTCTATTTAGATTTTGTAGAAGAACGATCCAATTGGCGCAACTTGAGCATTTTTTGTTCGAAAATACTTTTACCCCTTTATACGAAAGTGACATTTTCTCTCGCCTGTTAGGGGTACAGGGAAGATATACTTGTGGGTCCCTGGTTGGTTTCCAATGGCAATGGGAGGGAATATAATACATTGACTGCCGTTGCCATTAGAGACTGGAGACAATGTGATTATTATCAATAATAAATAAACTAGCCTCTTGGTTTTCATATTTAAATATTTTTGAATGCAGCTGATTACAAGAGATAGTCTCATCATAAAATGTAAACGTGCTGTATGTATAACTCTGGACTAAAACGTCATTTCATCCCTTGTATGATTACAATAAATGGATTAGGTACTGTTCTCGCAAACTCTGAAGAACTAAATTACATCTGCGGAAGGGAATGATATATTTTCCTCCCTAGTAATACAAATAGTTATTAAAAATGTATTACGTAACTTCTGAAATTTTAAAACAAAATATCAATTTTACCCCTTTATACGAAAGTGACATTTTCTCTCGCCTGTTAGGGGTACAGGGAAGATATACTTGTGGGTCCCTGGTTGGTTTCCAATGGCAATGGGAGGGAATATAATACATTGACTGCCGTTGCCATTAGAGACTGGAGACAATGTGATTATTATCAATAATAAATAAACTAGCCTCTTGGTTTTCATATTTAAATATTTTTGAATGCAGCTGATTACAAGAGATAGTCTCATCATAAAATGTAAACGTGCTGTATGTATAACTCTGGACTAAAACGTCATTTCATCCCTTGTATGATTACAATAAATGGATTAGGTACTGTTCTCGCAAACTCTGAAGAACTAAATTACATCTGCGGAAGGGAATGATATATTTTCCTCCCTAGTAATACAAATAGTTATTAAAAATGTATTACGTAACTTCTGAAATTTTAAAACAAAATATCAATTTGGTGTTGATCAGGGACCGTTGAAAGTTGACAGATGACTGATAAACCTAGTTGAAAACGGCTGATTGAAATAAGAATTCGTACTTTAGATACAAAAACAAAAGACATTTGCTCAAGCACGTAACAATGAAGTTTTCTAACATTCAAGTGACCTTTATACTATGTGTTCAAAAAGAAATTACATAAAGGTTGAATATGGCAATTTTTAGAATTTTCAATCGCGATATCAGCGTATAATATAAACTTATGACAGCAACAACAGTGATTATGTTATTGAATTCTAAAGCTTGCTGTTGCCAATACTTTTATATTTCATGGCCAACCCTTAAGTAATTTCTTTTTGAACACACCGAATAAGAAAATTACTGTGAACGCTCGACAATTAAATTTCTCAGGTTGCTTTCATATTTTTACTTCAAATTTCAAAATGTTATTAACATCTTTAATAATACCTATTGATTTTGGCAATAAAATATCTGAAATTACGTAAATTGGGTCACTATACACTGTTCTTTTAAAAAACTAAATGGAATTTTGTGTAAAATCATTAAGAAGCCAATATTTGAATGTCTCGTAATTAGCAAGGGGGTTTTTAATAATAATCGAAGCTAACTGGCACTAGTGCCAGTATACAAAGCAGAATATGAGCATTACAAGGCAAGAAAGCGACAAAAAATGGATAATTTACAAAATGTTTAATGCCAGAATGCGGTAAACTTATGCGGCGGCGTTTTAAAATTACCATACGGCATAATGCATTTTTGAGTCAACCAGACATGGGATTTTGCAATTAGGTACATTTTATATATGTATTTTCCGCTGTTTAAATATTGTTATCGGATTTTTTCCGTTTAATTCAATTCCTCACTCAAAAACGTAATTTTCTGGACTTAACGTCTGTTACACTTGCACAGATCGTTTAAAACAAGCAAATTGAAATGAATAAATAATCATTATGAATCAATATCGTCTAACGAAGCTATTTAATAGCTATTTAAGTAACAAGGAATGTAAGGACCTATTAAAATTTGAGGTAGGCAAGTACTACAAGCCAACACAAAGTCGTGGCTTGTTGCCTGCCGAAAATTTTAATAGGCGATACATTCCGAGTTATCTTATTATATTTTTCCCGCTGCTTATCGAAACTTTCCTAGATTTTTGAAAAAATCGTTTGGTCTGTCACCTGTCATCAGGATTAGTTTTGTTGAGTCGTGTTACCTGTGAGTGTCACATGTCACATAAACGCTTGCAATTTATAAACAAAACGTCTAAATCTGCATCTTGCTTTGCTAATTTTATTATCCTAGGAACTTAATAATAATATTAAGTTCAGTTGTCAAGAAAAGCAGCAATCAAATATAATCACCGACTTACACGTTTTGTTACTAAGGCTATATCACTGACTTACATGATCAACAGCGGAAAAAATTATTATTTTACCGTAGGTATTGTAATCTGTAATGTACTTACCGCAAATATTCTTGTAGCGTCATACACAAAGTGTCTCTCACAATAAATTTTAGTGCCACTGTTACAAGCTACAGATACACGCACTAATATTCGTGGACGCGTCATACAAAATGCAGAACTTGCTGTTATTCGGCTCGTCAGAGGAAATAATAAATTAGGCGTATATTGCACGGGGAAACCCTTCGATTTGCTTAATATGTAACTTAATAATACCTTATCTTGTTTATGCGTTCTGGAGATTTAGCACCCTATCGAGGTCAGTAATTCAGTAATTGAAATACCACAAAGTAATTCAATTACCTCGAGTAATTTCAATTACCTCAAGTAATTCAAATATCTATAAAGTAATTTAAATACTTTAGAGTAATTTAATTACACGAAAGTAATTGAGTAATTGAATGCAGTAATTAATTACTTTTAAAAAGTAATTTTCAAGTACTTTCTAACAAAGATAGCAATTCCCAATTACAATTACCGCATTTTGAAAAGTAATTCAATTTCAAGGCAAATAAACAAAAAGGAATTTAATTAGTAATTTAATTAAAAAGTAATTAATTACTGCCCAGCTCTGCCTACGGGTAGGTTGATTCCTTTTGCAACGTTTTTAATTAGAATCAAAAATAGGGTAACACTCAGTACTGATCCATGGGGTATACCGTTTTCTTGACTTTGTATTTTAGATTGAACGTTGCGTAGTTTTACTTAGAATTTTTGATCCGTAAGAAAGTTTTTAATAAACAGTACTAATCTGCCTTGTAAACTCCAGTCCAGAAGTGATTTAATTAATGCATGCTTCCAAGTCATTTCATATTCCTTTTCGATGTCCAAGAACATAGCTATCAGTTTTTCCTTATTTAGAAAGGCATTTCTGATCGGCATTTCAAGCAACGATATATTGTCCATGGAGGACCGTCCTTTACGAAATCCGCATTGGTTGTTAGTCATCCAGTTTTCTTTTTCCAAGCACCATATTAACCTTTGGTGAACCATACTTTCCATAAACTCCAGATTTCTGGAAACAATCCTGTTTTCCATTTAAATTGTAAAGCTCCAGCAATGTAGGTTTTAAGGAATAAGGTAGGTTTTTCAACATTTTAAAATGTATGCTGTCTGGACCCAGATATGAATCTCTAGCTATGCATATTGCATGTTCTAGCTCGAAATAGGAAAATTCCACATTATAAAATTCGTTGTTATTTAAAATAATGTGTGGTGGTTCTTGTTCTACAGAGTTTTTATAAACTTGAAAGCTATTATCGTAATCATCGCAGCTTGACGTATACGCAAATTGATTGCTGAGTGCATTATCTATATCTAAATTTGAAGTTAAGGTACGATCTGGAAGTTTGATTGCGGGTATATTAAGGTTGTTGAATTTATTTTCGATTTTTCGAGCTTTTTTGATATCTCTGTGGTTGTCGTTGCCTTATTTATGGTACTAATATAATTTTTCCATGATAATTGTTTGCACTATATGCTTCTGCTTTAGTCTTTTTAAATTCTTTGAGCGACAGGACATCTTTCCTCTTCCGATAAATATATTTAGAGCTAGTGTTTTCTTCTTGATAGCTTCTTTACAGCTTTCATTATACCAATGAACTCTATGTTTGGCTAAATTGGTGATGTGTTTTAAAGGAATTGAGACATTTGAGGCTGATATGGTTGTCTGAGTGATTTTTGATGCCATTGTGCCTACATCTTGGTTTTCGGTAAACTGAATAGTGCTTAATTTTAAATTATCGCTATACAGTGACCAGTTAGCTTCATTCATTTTCCATTTCGTAGAAGTGATGGGTCTTAATTGTGTAAAGCTAATGTCAAGTACAATTGGAAAATGATCACTACCAAATAAGTTGTCTAATGGTAACCAAGATATTAAGTGGTGTAATCTTACATGGTTATATGATAGATCGATTGCTGAGCATAGGTTTGTTTTAAAGCTGAAATGGGTGGGGGAGACCGTCATTAAGTAACGTAAGCTGATCGTTACTGTGAGCATTGAAATGGGTATTTTAGCGTTTCGGTAAATTTGATTATATTATTTGTATACTTTTTTGTTACCTTTATTATATCGGGAACAGAGTACACTTATGTAGTTTTTCAATTCATCATATGTGATTTGATATAAATTTGGTTGCTCGGTTAATATTTTTACAAGAGGTTGTAGTGTCTAACGACAATTGTTCCCGGCTTGGTTAGTCGCTGCTGTGTTCCACTTTTTTCTTTAGTTTTTTCTCTTTTTTTTGTGGTGGTTTTAGATTCGAGGGTTTTATAAATTGCACTGGTGCTTCATTAATTGGTTGCACATCCATTTTTTCTGTTGCTTCTACGGTCTGGTTGCTTAATGATTCTGTGCTGGATTGGTGCAATCGTTTCTTGTCCTAATCTTTCTCGGAGGGTGTTTCTTTTGGAGCAGCTAAGTTACATTTGGAGGAAATATAAATATAATCTATTCTATTACAATTGAAACATTTTTTATGGTCTTCCTATATAAAAATTCTGTACTGGTCGCTATCGTATGTCATTATTATGGACCCTGGCACTATAATATTGTCATTTGGAGCAACGTAAACAAATCTACGGAAGCTCATTAAGTATGCGAGTAGAAAGTGGACCCTTCATACGCCATTTTGTTTTTAATCAAGCCCTGAGGGCACAATTAAAACCGGTTTATTTTAATTGACCTTGATAATCAAACCCTGGGGCAATGGGATACTTTGGTTGCAATTTTGTTTTTAATAATTAAATTGATCAAACCCTGGGGCAATGGGATACTTTGGGCTCCATTTTGATTTTAATTTACCTAATTAAATTGATAAACACTGCGGGTCCAAGTTTTTTATCCGTGTCAACACACTTTCTCTCTCGCACTCTCTGCCTTGCTTGCTAATTTATTTTAATATTAAAAAAGTTCTGTGCTGGTCGGGTTTGAACCCGAGACCGTTCTATTGCTACACAAATGTTTAACCAGCAGCGTTAACACGGCTTCTTGATTGAAATGACTTCTATGTTGACCAATATGAACGGAAATTTTAAAGAAAGTTAAATAACCCATTTGTTTACAGAAAGTTGTGTCATTGTTTATAGCTCGTAAGAGTTAATGAGATGCGTTGTGGACATAATTTGTTTTTGCTAGCAAATGGTTTCGAAAGTGTCTGTTATTAATTAGTTTTGATGCATATCATTTGTAAGACATTTATGTAAAGTTTGTTATAGATTTTATTCGGGGAAAACGAGATTCTGTAGCATTTTTCTGATCCTGCATGTATTTCTTCCAACATATCTCATTTGGAAATTTATTTGAAAGGGGGTTTCATGCAATTAGCTTTACGGATAAAAGTGAAATTGTAGCCCTGCTGCTTAATTGTTTGCTGATTACGTTAAAAAGAGAAATTGCAATTCCGGCTTTCATAATATTATTCCCCGGAAGCATAATGTTTTTAAGTAAGGTACCTAGAGTAATTACTTTATTTTTGATAAAAATCTCGTAATAAGTAAACCTCACAATCACTTTCTACAGATATTTACTGTTTCTTAACTTGATTTTAAGAAGTTATAAATTTATTTCCAGCAAATTTTTGACTAATCTAAGTTGAAGTGAATAATGTTTCAAACTAGAGTGGATTCTGACAAAATTTCGAGACATTTATGTAAAAAAAAGACTTTGTAGCATTTTTCTGTTCTCGTATGTATTTCTTACAACACTCGTTTTAAATTTTTCTGATTTTTGATCGAAAAATACTTATTAATATTTACATTTTTAGTTTCAAAATAACCAACACCAAAAACGTAAACCAAAAAAAATATTTAAAACAGAAATAACAATAATTCTATTTAGTTTCTATTATCAAAGTACTAATGGTGAAACCTAATTAAATACTTCTATATCACATTTTAACTCGTTTTTAAGAAATTATGAATTTATTTAAAGCAAATTTTTGACTAATGTAAGTTGAAGTGAATAATGTTTGAAACTAGAGTGGATACACTTTATGTAAAAAAAGGTATTTCTAAAACTTGTAACAAAACATTATGTAAAAAAAAATAATAATTGTATTTAGTTTTAAAAATTTCGATTGTTTTTAAGAAGTTATGAATTTCTTTCCAACAAATTTTTTACTAATGTATATTAAAGTGAATAATGTTTCAAAGTTGTTTCATCTTATTGTATGCACCTACCAAATGTAAAACACAAATATATTTATAACATATATTGTTATTAATATTTAAGCATATAAACCTGTATACAAGTACAATGTTTTAATTAACTAAAACCTATTTTGCTACAGTCGACTGCTTTATTTCCAAGAACGTCTCAAAGTTAATACATAAATGTAACTGAAGTGGATAATTTTCAAATTATAAAAGGTTAATACATCGATAGTAGTATGTGAGGTAAACACGGTTTTAGAATTATTTCTAAAAATGACTTAAACATAGATTGGATTAGATTAGATTTAGGTTCCACGACTGCCTTTTGATGGCATGAACACTTCAGCCCTTTGGGCTTTTTGTACTGTCGGGAGTTTTCAAGTTAGTAGGCCGACATCCGTATCTTTTACTAAACTTGCAATGTCCCCTACTAGCTTGCGGTTGTCAATAGAGTTAAGGCTCCAATCGAGTTGGTGTCTTTTACTCTCTAATGCTGGGCATTCAAAGAGGATATGATAGGCCGTTTCATCATCCTCTTGGTATAGTCTGCAAACAGGTTCATCGCTATAGATATTGATCCTGTGCATAAATTCTCTGAATGCTCCAGTGCCTGTTAGTAGACTGACTACTTGCTTGATTCGAGTTCTGTTCAGTCTCAACAGGGTCTTAGTGGTTTGTGGATTCGGAGTTTTTAGCAATCGTTGGCAGTGTGTTGCTTGCTTGTAGTTTTTCCACCTTAGTTTGGTGTGGGGTATTGACCCATTCATTAATGGCTGAGCGGGCTTGATTTTTCTGAATGCTTAGACCAGGTTCTGGACCGGTCATTGCATTACGGCCTGCTTCTTTTGCGAGCTTGTCTGCCTTTTCGTTTCCCTCAATACCTTTGGTGACCTGGAATCCAGCATAATTTTACTGTATTTTCCTGACTCAAGGTTTGAAGTTTGGATTTGGATTCCTTGACCAGTCTCGATGAAATACTGAAAGGGTTTAACGCTTTCGGTGCTGCCTGACTGTCTGACAAAATGTTTATGTCTCGATGGAGCAGCTTCGTTTCTATGCTAATGTTTGCGCATACGTTAATAGCTTGTACATCAGCCTGAAAGATATTACAAAACTTTCCTAGATTGACTGTTTCGTTGGTTTTAGGATTGGCACTGTACACACCGGAACCTGTACCCCCTTCAAACTTAGACCCATCAGTGTAAAAAATAATGTTCTTATTTGTTGGGGTTGGTAGTTGGTCCGGATTCCAACTTGTGTGTAGAGTATAGTATATTGTATGTTAAGAGCTGAAAGTGCATTCTTGCCGCTTGCGCATGAATATTGCTGGTTGAGACGAAGTCGAAACCAGCAATCATGCAAAAGCGGCAAGCGCACTTTTAGCTCGAAACATACATACTATTTTTTCGACGACTGAGCATATTATTAAAGGAAAATATCAAATTTCGTTTTATCGCAAAAATTAATTGACAATCAAGTTAACATTACTCGCGCAGTCTATATGACATGTGACGCGATTATTTTCACAAATGACGGGCGTTGTCAAGGAAACATTCGGACGTGGCTACCTATTTTGTTCACGCGGAAACCCAAAACGCTCGGCGAGCGGCAAAAAGATGAAAACGCACGCTCAGCGGCAAATGTCAACTTTCTGTTGTCAAATGACAGTGAGAAAAATCTACTTTCGATGTCAGTCGTCGAAAAAAGTTCTTTTCAAAGTCATAGGCTCTAATTATAAGATCAGAACTCCTTTCTAATATTGGGTTTTTGATGGGTGACATGATCTTGCCATGTCCTAGATTATTAGCTGTGGTCATGCAGTGACCAGTACTTTGTAATCTGTAGGCTACCATTCTGGCTTCACCTTCCAGGAAGGTGTGCAGAGGTAGCAGATTTAAGATAGCATTCAGTGCTTGTCTTGAGGTGCCTAAAGGCTCCAGTGATGCACCGATTAGCTAGATATTGTATTCTGCTGATTTGTGGATCGCAGTTGCTTGTTTTATTTTGGGCCACCAGTCGATTATTCCATATGAAATTATTGGTCGGACCATGGTTTTGTACAGACAAAGGGTCAGTTCCGGTTTGAGCCCCCACGTACTGCCTATAGCTCTTTTCCCAATAACTAATGTTTGTATGCACCTGGTGATTGTTTTGTCTAACTGGGAGTTACAAGTTAGTTTAGAGTCGATGGTTAGCCCTAAGTACTTACCCTCGTTCTACCAGTTGACATTTCTCTCAAACAGTTTTATGTTGATTCTGTTTGTGATATTCTTTCTACGAGTGAAAGCGACGAGAGTGGCTTTGGTGGGATTAGTTCTAAAATTTTCATCTGAAGTACGCGTCGGTTGTTCGGTCACCGTGTTATAATTTCTATATTAATGCGATTGAGAAAGTTCAAAAAAGGTTTCTTAGATTTTTATATTATAAAATGTATGGCCAATATCTTATACCAACTTCTGAATTACGTGCAGAATTTAATATACTGTCATTAGAAAGACGACGTAAATTACTTTCGGCAATAATTGTTTACAAGATTTTCCACAATTTAATGGACTGTTCCAGTCTTCTACGATTTTTCAAATTTAATGTTCCGCATTATCCCAGTAGAAACATCTGTATTTTACATTAGGACTTGCAGAACTAACTTTTCGATGAATTCGCCTATTTATAAACTAAGTACTGTATCTAATAACTTCAGCCATTTGGATATATTTGCAATGAGTCTGGCTTCATATAAAAAAGGTTTAATATTGGAACTTATTAGAAAGGGCAGGGTGTTTGGTGGGTGTCGGGATGGGATGGTGCGGTGCCGTCGTCTGGTTGTGCAGCATCAGCGTGTATTGTACGCTGTTAATGGGGGATCCGATGCTGGTGTGTGCTTCTAACGTGACACTACACTAACACTTCGTTTAGTATTAACTTTTATTCGCAGCTGCGACTATGTAGATTCCGCATTTAGTATATTTTTTTCTTATAAATTAATTGTGTGTGTCTTTTAATATGATTACTACATATTGCTATTACAGTATCTCTATTTTTGTATTTTCTTATATGTATATATGTAATATTGCAACCTTTATTTGGTGGTAACTGTTGGTTGCAGAAATAAATAAAAAAAATAAATAAATAATTCTCTAGACACCACTCTTCGGTTTTCTTTAGTGCTGATTTCACTACATTGTCTACGGTTTTCTGGTATTTACCTTGAATCAGTATGACAATGTCATCAGCGTATTCTTGAGTGTAGTAGCCTTTGTTATCGAGATGGATCAGCAGTTCATCAACTGTGAGGCACCACAGGAGCGGAGAAAGAACTCTTTTCTGTGGACATCCCCTTGTCCCCTGCACTGTCTTTTCCTTGTCAAATAACTTGACTTTTATAACTCTAGTGTTGAGCATTGGCATAGTCCATCTTATCGTGGTGTTATCGATCTGATGGTTTTCCATTGCTCTTTCAATAGAGTGGTAGGACTTGCTGTCGAAGGCACCTTCTATGTCTAGAAATGCTCCGACTGCGTACTTTTTGTACTACAAGGTTCTCTCAATTTTCCCCACTAGTTGGTGTAGTGCGGTTTCACATGGTTTTCCTGTTTGGTAAACATGTTGATATTTGTGAATCGGGAATGAAGTTAGGGCTTCCTCCCTCCAGTATCTGTCTACTAATATTTCCAACGTTTAAAGAAGGAATGACGTTAGACCGATAGGTCTGTAAGATTTGGCTTCTGCATAGCTGCTCTTACCAGACTTAGGGATACTACTTTAGTCACTCTCCAGGCTTGGGGAATGTAGCTCAAAACAAGACTGGTTTGAAACATGTTTTTGAGTGGGTTCAGCAGTATATCTATCCCTTTCTGCAGCATTAGAGGTTGTATGCTTTCGTTTCCAGCGGATTTGAAAGGACTGAAGAGGCTAGTTGCCCATCTAATCCTTACTTTGCTGACTATTCTCTTAGCTGTTTCCCAGTATTTCCTCCTAGTGCTTGCGTGATTGGGTTCAGCCAGAGTAGGTTATTCCACTGCTCCGGGTAGGAAAGTTTTTATCAAAAGGGATAAGGTTTCCTCTTCCGTTGTAGGTAGTGCATTCACTGCTTTCTTTTTTAAGAATGTCTACTGGGTTCAAGGCTTGCTTTGAGATGATTTGTGGAGTCTAGCTGTGGATCGCGTGGTCTCCACCTTCTGGCAAATTTTTTTCCAGGCTGCTAGCTTAGCTGCCTTAATTTTTTTGCCGTCGTCTGTGAGAGCTTTGTGATAGTTCTCCCAGTTATTTGTGGCTTTAGACCTGTTAAACAGACGTCTGACTTCTTGTCTGATCCTTTCTAGGCCTGTATTCCACCAATTTGTGTGTTTGTTTGCTCTTTGCTGACTTGGGTCTATTAGAGGGCAGCTACTCTGAAAGGAGTCAATTATGGCCTATTTTAACCGGTCAGCGTTTGAGTCTAAAACTACTTTATTGGGAGATCTGAACTTTAGGTGCTCTATCTTGTAGTTTTTGTTTATGTAGGTCCCAGTCTGTGTTTCTTGGGTTGTAGTAAACTCTTTGGCTTACTTTCCGTTGAGACAGTTCAAAGGTAATATAATTGTGGTCAGAGAGTGATGGTTGGTCTGAAACTTGCCATTTACCCACTGATTGACTAATTCTCGTAGTGGTTATCGTAATATCTATAACTTCATGTCTATTAGAGTTATAAAAGGTTGGAGTGTTACCTTTATTGACTACTACTAGATTGTTAGTTAAGATAAATTCTAAAAGTGACTCACCTCTTGTGTTGCAGTTGGTGCTGCCCCAAATGGTGTAGTGAGAATTTGCGTAGCGGCCTAGGATGAAGTCTAGATCGTCTTGGGAGGCAGACAATACTAGGTTCTCTAGTTCCTCGCTAGGTGGTGGGTCCCTGGAATCGGATGGAAGGTAGACGAAGTTTATAATGGCTTGGTCACAACCTTCATCGTTATTCTATTTTATTGTTATTGTGGTTATGCCTCTAGAGCAGAATTCCATTAGTGACAAGTCTAGATTATTTCTTATAGGTATACATGTTTTAGGACTTGCATGATTATAAATAAGCTTACCTTTAGCACCCCCTAATTCACGGACTTGTCCCTTAACTATCCATGGTTCTTGGATGAGTGCTAAATCGTTCCCATCTGCTAGCAGCTTTCTGCTTAGATTTGCAGTGGCGGACGTTTATTTGCACTAGTTTCAGGCACACCTTTCCTATCCCTGGAGCGGGTGAGGAAAGTGACCTTGTTGAGGCCTAGGTGCGCTACACAGTTGATTGATGTTAGTGCTTGTTTTGCCCTGTCGTCTATCATTGCTGCGAACGTTCTACCGCCGTGTTCTAGTGGAGTGACCTTGAGTATTCTCCAAGTATCGCTCTGAAGGTCTGTCTTCCATTTGTTCTGTTTTCCGATCAAACGGAGAATAGCATTGGGTTTCTGTTTGTCGTACAACTTGGGGACGTTAAAAACAACCCGGACCAAATTAATAACTTTTGTCCGCTCTGTTACCTCCAGCTTGGCATTGGTCCACGGGTGCAGCTTAGGCACTTGCTCTTTTAATCAGTGTTTTGTGTGTTCGTCCTTGCACGCAACCACGTATGTACCAGCTTTGAGATAATAACTGGTAAAGGGAGGTGTGATTTCTTCTTCCACCTGGAGGATAAGATTTATCAGACGGTCTCTGACTAGGTCACCTTGTTCCTTTGTCAGTTTGACGTCTGGATATGCAGCAGGGTAGATGGCTGCTTCAGCAAAATCAAGCTTGCTGGTGCCTGCCTTTGGTGAGGTCGGCTTGTCTACTTTCTGCCTGAAGTATGAGCATCAGTGATCGGAAGCGGTGATGACTCCATCAGTGTGTCGTCTTCACCCTATGAAAAAGCAGTTGTTAAATCCATACAAGTGAGTATTTAATGCAATTGTAAGAGGTTTGGCTAAATCTGGAGGGTGCCTGGCATCCAGAAGGCTCTGTTCATGACGCATATTATAAGTCCATGCGCCTACACTTGCTGGTGCCCTGCTTTGCACGGGTCGCATAGCATATTCGAAAAGAGAAATTTGGAACCAGAAAGGCTGCTCTTCTAAACAGCCATTCATCTCTTGAGCCTGGTCCCCCGCCGTGAGGGTTAGGATTTTTATTGCGTTTTTCGCCTCTTGGTCCGGGCGGTGAGGTCAAGACCCCCAGTACAGATTTTCCCCGTAATACATGCCTACAGCAGGGATATCCATGTATGGTATAACGGCAATGACGTAACTAGAGGTTCGTCTTTGCCGGCATCGTTATCCCACGTGCAGACCCTTAGCCACGACACGACAGCTGGGCTTGGGGGATGTTTATCGACTTAGCAGTCTAGATCCGCGGGGTTCAGTCTCAACGGGGCCACCACGAGAAGGATGCAATCGCTAGGATCGCATATCACTGATCGTTGCCAGTGACACCCTGCGGTCTTCGTTGTTGTAAGGCGGAGAGTGCAAGACCTGAACAACTTGGCTGCACTGCCTCAGCATGAATCTTCACAGCGTTTATAGCCGTCCAGTTCAGCTGGTAATGCTCGATCCCGACTTAAACATAACTTTACAATAATGTTTCACACTTTTTATAAATGTACCAACGGTTACTACATAAAAAGAAAATCACTTTTGATGATAAACAGTTTTAGAATTAATTTTAATAAATTAAAAAAAAATTACAACCGTCAACTTTTAAACACTGAGAATTACTCAACGAAGTGTTCTCAAAAGGTATAGTTACTGTATAATTTATTGCAATTTTAGTTGGAAATCTCAAAAACGCCCACTTCGACTTACGTTAGTCAAAAATTTGCTAGAAATACATTCATAACTTTGTGAAACACAGTAAATATCTGTAGAAAATGATTGTGAAGTGCAATTATACCGAAATTTTTTAAAACTAGATACAATTAATATTTTTGTTTTACATAACGTTTTGTTGCACGTTTTAGAAGTTGAAAACTTTTTTGCTCGAACTAATTCTTACAAACTAGATATTCTCTAAAACTTCTTTTTGACGTTTAGTTTTGGGTATTTGGAATGCCTACTAAAATATCTACATACTTGCACTTGCTTTTTTCCAATGCAATTTACATAAATATCTTCGAATTTTACCAGTATCTACTCTAATTCAATTTGAAACCCTTCTTAACCGGTAGTCCGGTTATAGCAGCTGTTCATATTATTATTTCATGCCCTAGGTTTACGATATTTTCTTTGCATAATTGAAAAGCATATTCGTTAAACATATTTTATTTACAACTTCTTACGTAGCATGTATACAATATGGTATAAATTACAGCATATACAATTTCACCCGCTCGTCTGCGCCAGTCAAATTTTGCAATTCAATGATAACATATTTTTTTAATTTATCTACGAGTTACCACAATAATGCATCGTTAGCGTACTCCCAGCGCAGCGTATTAAAAATTATTGAATAATCAAGACAAACATTTTCTGACTTTTTAACTTTTTTAACAATTGCTTTACCAAAATTACAAGCTTTAAATCGTTGATTTTCATTACTATTAAGTTATACATTTATACTAGATTTGCTAATGTCTCGCATGATACGTAAAGAATGAATTTATTTACAGGGTCCTTTGGAATAATCCTGCAGGTGTCATTGGTCACATGTTCCACTTGATGTTCTTTTAACTCACAATTGAAACTTCCCAGTTTTGCCATCACAAATATGTCTGGTAGAGCGTCCAGAAGAACTATGAAAGCGTCCACACTAATTAAATAACAGCTCCGATGTCGGCCTCCAGTATTCTTTCTATAGGTGAAACTTTTTTATAGAGATCCAACCCTAGATGCACAACTTTGCTTGAACTGTTGTTTAAAGGCACATAAAAATCACACAATAGTCGCTTCTTCTTACCATGAATTTGTTGGTCTTCGGTTGGTATGTCCATTGTTACACCATATGAGGGCATGGTCTCCTGCACGAACACCCTCAGGTCCTTGTCAGCCACGGTTGGCTTGGTTTTGTCTTTTTCTTACTTGATTCTGCAATTGATTTCCTGCTATAAGGAGCAGCTGCTTCCTGCCTGTTTTTAATTCTGCTGAAGCAACACACCCGTTTTTCTTACCTATATGACACACAAATATACATTCAATTCTTTAGTTGAACACTACACTGCATAAATGTAAAAAAATGTTAACAAATGTGACGTTTTTTCAGATTTCCAACTAAAATTGCACTAAATTATACAGTAACTATACCTTTTAAAAACACTTCGTTGAGTAATTCTCAGTAATCAACAATTAACTGTTGTAAAAAAAATTATTTTATTAAATTAATTCTAAAACTGTTTATCATCAAAAGTGATAATCTTTTTTATGTAGTAACCGTTGGTACATTTATAAAAAGTGTGAAACATTATTGTAAAGTTATGTTTAAGTCATGTTTATAAATAATTCGAAAACCGTGTTTACATAATTTTCGTTATTATAAACTGTTCTGTAGACGAATTGTTTTTTCTCACATACTACTATCGATGTATTAACGTTTTATAATTTGAAAATTATCCACTTCGCTTACATTTATGTATTAACCTTGAGCCATTCTTAGAAATAAGGCAGTCGACTGTTGCAAAATACTTTTTAATTTATTAAAACATTGTACTTGTATAGTTTTATATGCTTAAATATTAATAACAATATATGTTCCCAATATATTTGGTTTTTACATTTGGTAAGTGCATACAATAAGATGAAACAATGTGAGGTCATTTTGTTAAATTTGGTAATCCAATTAATTATCCATTTGAGCCTTCAGAGCAGCCTGTCTGTACTTTAAACCCGTTTTTAGCTATTTAACTTTTCATCGCATATGTTAGCAATAATGACTTCGAACACCCTGTAGCGTAGCGTAGTTGCCCCTAGTCGGCAGCATTTTAGGCCACCCTTTGCATACTGCTTTTTGCAGGTGTCTGTTTGAGTTTAATTTCGCAGCGTTAGTTTGTAGGCTAGTTTAAAAATTCCTATTAGAGCAAATGAGAGGGCCTCCAGTCTTTCTTGTTGCGCCAACATTATTTTGTTTAGCCGGGGGGCAGTAGCGCGTTTAGCGTCTCTGACGCATCTTACGCTGTGATTGGCCGGGGCGAATGGCTCAGGGCCAGTTCCATTCACAAGCGCGGGTTTTCGAGGAGTTACGAGGAGACGCTGCTTGGCTGCGGTTGTGTGTGTGTGCCGAGGTTGTGTTATGTGGGAGGATGGTCCACGAGTTGTCGAAAGGTTCAAAGTTTATGTAGGCGCGTTTACGCCAATATCCGCCGATCTATGTGAGGTGGGATTACATTTGTCTTCTGAAGCTACCCTGTCTATCGACTACATAGTTATTAGTGACATGACCAGAGGGCGTGGAGTCACGTTTTTGCTCTGCAATGAGGATAAGGACAGACGCCTTTGTAGTCTCCCAGTTTCCGTACTAAGTGTGTAGGCGACACGCCGACGCTGTCTCGAATGCCACCGCAAGCCAGCTCATATTAAGGTAAAAATCTGTAATAAATTAATCCGTTGCATATCTGTGCGAACTCAGTGTTCAAGTCTGTGTTGTGGAGCTGCGATAGTTTCCGTAAAAATTAAATATTAAGGCAAGAGTACTCTCTAGCTAGAATCACACATGTTGTGGTGCAAAACAGCTATTTTTTCTGTAAATTAAATGTTAATGCAAGGGTACACTCTACCTAAAATCACACATGTTGCGGTGCGAAACCGCTATTGCTTCTGTAAATTAAATATTAATGCAAGAGTACACTATAGCTAAAATCGCACAGGTTGTGTTGCGAAGAAGCTATTGTCTCTGTAGATTAAATATTAATACGAGTACACTCCAGCTAAAATCTCACATGTTGTGTTGCGAAGCCGCTACTGTTTCTGTAAATTAAATACCCATCCAGGAGTACACTCTAGCTAAAATTTCACGTTTTGTGGTGCGAAACCGCTATAGTCTTTCCGTAAAAGTAAATATTAAGGCTAGAGTACACTCTAATGAAAATCTCACATTTTGTGGTGCAAAACCGCTATTGTTTCTGTAAATTAAATATCCATGCAGGTGTACACTCTGACTAAAATCTAACCTTAATGTGTTGCGAGGCCGGTGTAAATTAACAGTTAATGTTTTGTGCTTTGACACTCAGCAGTGCTGGGTCGCTAGGCGATGTAATCTAGCCCTGTTGCAAATTGTTGATTGTAAGGTGATTGTCTGGTCACGTGGAGTGGCCCCAATAGATGTATGAAGTGTACCGGCTTTTGATTTCACCCTTGTGTTCTGTGTACGTTTGTTTTCAGGGTGACTGCGTTATTGTGTTACAGCCATTGTGAGGGCGAGGCCCGGACGTGGCGGATGAGCATCCCAGGTAGGTGTTCGTGTCTGTCGCCACACCGAGGTTTCCCGAATAGTTATTTGAGTATTTTTCTCGAAACAGTAATTTGGGTACCTCTCGTCCCGTTTGACCGTCCGTCTAACGTTGATATCCCGAGTCAGATCTGGTGGAGCCCTTTTATTTTGACACACCCTATATATATATATGTATTCCGACACGCTTGCCCTGTGGCGTACCGTATTGACCCACTCCCATCTCCCTGAGCGCATTCGAACCGAGGCCTTTAGCCTGTTTTAACGACCTCTCAGAGTGAGGGTGCCTCATTTTCCGGATTTGTCTAGCACTTGATACCCACCTATCCGCGGGTGTCGTAAGAACTATATGATACCTTAACAACTTTGAAACGTTATTCACTTCAATTTACATTAGTCAAAAATTTGTTTGAAATAAATTCATAATTTCTTAAAAACAATCGAAATTTTTAAAACTAAATACAATTATTATTTCTGTTTTACATAATGTTTTGTTACACGTTTTAGAAATTGAAAACGTTTTTGGTGTTGATTATTTTGTGTATATAGATGAGACTGTCAATGGTGAATATTTTTATTCATTTAGTCGGCCTCCGAGCGGTTATCACTTTAAAATTATACATCAAAACTCAAAAAGTTAGGTTTATTGACTACAAACTATCACCTACTCTTCTTCAATACCTTTTTTTTTACATAAATTATTTTCAAATTTTGCGAACTCTAGTTTCAAACATTATTCATTTTAACTTACGTTAGTCAACTATTTGCTGGAAATAATAATAATATTTATTTATTTTGTATTTAAAAAATTTCCCTCACTTAAGTTCCATAAAGAAACTTGTGCTTGAGATTTAAAAACTATATATACACAACACTCCCGAGCACCCACAATATGTAAATGCACCTATATATATATGCTAAGGCCGATGGCCAAAACCGGAAAGCAAAACAGAGTGCGACTTTAATCAAATATTTTATGTAATTCTTGTCTTGGATAGTTTAATAGCCATAGTTTAATTTTATTTATATACTTCTTATATGTTGTTTCATTTTTTATATGTAAAGGTAATGTATTAAAAAAATTTATGTATAAAAATTTATAACTTCTCTTACCATGTTCTTTTTTGACAGATGGAATATTGAGAATTTTATTGGTTTTATTTCTGGTAACATATATGGTTTCCTCTATTTAGCTATTAGCCAAGTTTGGTTTGAAAAATAATTTTTGTAAAACTATTTTAGAAAATAACCGTCTAATATCCTTGACTTCTGCTTTCGTGAAGAGTTCATCTGAATTAACTCTTCATTCTTTTCGCAGTATTATTTTTAAAATAAGTTTCTGTGCAACTTCTAAATTATAAAGTGTGGACTTATATACACCCCCCCCCCTCCCAACCTATAACACCATACGTTAGATGCGTTCAATTAAAGCTTTATAAATTCTTTTAAGTATAACAACTGGCAGAAATTCTCTTAACTGTTTAAAAACATAACAAAAACCACGTATTTTTTTAACTAGTAATGATATATGTGCATCCCACGTTAAATTAGAATCAATAGTGATTCCTAAATATTTAATTTATTCTGATCTTGCTATATAAACTGAGCAGTTACATTGTTTAAGATCACAGTCTGGGTTATGTATAACTATTTTATTGTATTTTGGAAGCAAGTTTTTGTATGATGCAAAAGCAATACATTTGCTTTTTTTATATTTATTGTTAAAAATTGCTATCCAACCATAATTTAATGTATGTTAAGTCCTCGGTTACTTTATTTTCCAGGCTAGCCCAGTATTCAGCATCATAAACAATCATAACTTCTTAAAAACAAGTTAAAATGTGAAGTATTTAAGCCGGTTTGACCAGTAATAATTTGATAATAAAAACTAAATACAGTTATTATTATTTCTGTTTTAAATAATTTTTTTTGTTACACGTTTTTGGTGTTGGGCATTTTTCGATCAAAAATAAAAAAAATTAAAAAAGAATGTTGTAAGAAATACTTACAAGATCATAAAAATGCTACAAAGTCTCTTTTTTACATAAATGTCTTGAAATTTTGTCAGTATCCACTCTAATTTGAAACATTATTCGCTTCAACTTACATTAGTCAAATATTTGCTGAAAATAAATTCATAATTTCTTAAAAACAAGTTAAAACACACTAAATACCTGTAGAAAATGATTATAAAGTTATTCCGAGATTTATATTAAAAATAAATTAATTACTCTAAGTACCCCACTTCCGGGGAATAATTATGAGATCCCGAATTTCAACTTACTATTGAACAAGCAATGCTCTCTCTTTAACGTAATCAGCAAACAGTTAAGCAGCAGGGCTACAAATAAATTTACAAATGACATATGTTGGACGAAATACATACAGAAAATGCTACAAAATCTCTTTTTCCCCGAATAAAATCTATATCAAATTTTACATAAATGTCTTACAAATGGTATGCATTAAAACAAATTAATAACAGACACTTTCGAAATCATTTGCTAGCAAAAACAAATTATGTCCACAACGCATCTCATTAACACTTAAAGCTATAAACAATGGCACAACGTTCTGTAAAGAAATGGCATATTTAACTTTCTTTCAAATTAAGATAGACTACCGTTTAAACATCCGTTCATAATGGTGAACATAAACGACATTTTAATCAAGAAGCCGTGCTAACGCTGTTGGTTAAACATCTGTGCTGCAATAAAGCGGTCTCGGGTTCAAACCCGACCAGCACAGAGCCTTTGTTAAAATTAAAATAAATTAGCTAGCAAGGCAAGAAGTGCGAGAGAAAAAGTGTGTTGACAAGGATAAAATTCAAAATTCCACCCGAAGTATCCCATTGCCCCAGGGTTTGATACATTTAATTATTAAACACAAAATGGCGCCCAAAGTATCCCATTGTCCCAGGGTTTGATTATTAAGGTCAATTAAAGTAAACCGGTTTTAATTGTGCCCTCAGGGCTTGATTAAAAACACGAATTTATTCGCGGACTTCGCCGTTTTAATTCACGGATTGACCCAATTAATTTTGCGGTTTGATCTAATTAATTTCGCGGTTTGATCTAATTAATTTTCACATCTTCTACTGAATAAATTACGCATTAGCTTCTGATTAAATTATGCGCGCATGAATGGATTAACGCGATTTCCATTGTCCCTACTATATGAAATGTTTCAGATTTTTTTCTAAGTTCAATTTTTTGAATTTAAACTTTTCGGGGTATCGGCCATTTTTGTTTTCTGCGTGCGCACTTCTCGCGGTTGTCGTTTTAATTTTAATTTTCGCGGAAATATTTGAATTTCAAACTGGTAGATCTTCTGTCTCCCTCATCTGGCGTTGGTTGTCTCTCTCTTGCATTCACAGAAGGGCTGTTTATATTTAAAAAAATCTCTGGCGGACTCGGATTCGAACACGCTACGTTCGCATCCACATTGGGCTGACATCGGACTATAGCGCTGAACCACCGAGGCGTCTGGATATAAAGGATTTGAATAGAACGCCATTTAACTGTACTGACTCCAGACTTTAAAACAAACTATTTTTTCAAAAATATCAATTATAAGAATGGGAATGTGTAGCTTATTGTGTTTAAAGGTTGATACAATTTTTAAAAATTAGATTTGTAGGTGGATTTGCTTGAAATAATTCGTCTATTTTTATAATTTGAGCGAGGCGCTATCGAGATTTTCAATTTTCGCGCTAATATTTGAGTGACTAACAGTTATTTATTCGTTGGAGTCTGCATTGAAAACGCAGGCACCGACATGCTTTGCCCGCTATGTGTAATTACAAAAGACGTTATAGCCCGGGGCTGGCTTTCTATTCTTCAGCGGTTGTGCGTCATTCTCTGCGACATTTAATATTGTTGCAGTTTTCGTGGCTGGTCGAGCTCCGTCGTGTTATTTTAGTGTCTTGTATAAAACCGTTGTGCACCATTGTAATAAACCTATTCTGTTTCAAGTTGCTGTAGCAAGTGTTTTGTACTTTTCAACTGCAACTATGAATACCTCAGAGTTATCTGTTTCCCAAATTTTTGAATATTTCAAGAATGGGTTACATACAAATGAGGAATTTGTTTTACTTGGTTTTAAAATAATACAGCATAAATTAACTAACGACGGTGTAGTGCTGGAACCTGCATATTGGCCTACTTATTTCGAGTTATGCCAAAGCGTCGGAAGGATTCGTGCAAGGCGCTCGTTTGCATTCCTATCGGTGATTAAAAATATATTTCCTATTTTTAGAAAGTTATTAAATGTGTGATGGTTTCCTACCTTTTGTAGCAACAATTCTAAAAACCATTAGTTTAAAACTCATTTGTTGTTATTCATTTTAAAGCAACACATAGGGCCGTTACTTAAAAAATGCTCATATAAAATTACAATTTGCAGGAGGGGCAATCTACGTCGACGGCAACTGCTGCTAATAAACGTGGTTTGGATGAAGAAGATACGCGTCAATCGCTGCTGATTAATTCGCCACTAAATGTAAGTATACCTGACATTTTTTTATATTTAAATTAACCATTAGAAAATTCTGACTTATGCAAGCTAAAATAAAACCCATATTCGACCACTATACACAAATAATTTTACGGGGAAGTGTTTGTAATATATTTCTTTATAATTTTAGAATCATCAGGTGAATAGCCCAAGACCGCAGACCTCGACCTCATCCGACATGTTTGAGCCAGTAAAAAGTATCCATGCGGGTCAACAACGACCTACACCAAGGACGTCTACATTGGGCGACATGTTAGCACATGTAAGTTTTCCCGACCTATTTTTAGAAAGTTATTAAATGTGCAATGGTTTCTTAGCTCTTATAGCAACAACTCTAAAAACCATTAGTTTAAAACTCATTTGTCGTTATTTATTTTAAAGCAACACATAGGGTCGTCACTTAAAAAATGCTCATATAAAATTACAATTTGCAGGAGGGGCCATCTACGTCTACGGCAACTGCTGATAATAAACGTGGTTTGGATGAAGAAGATACCCGTCAATCCCTACTGATTAATTCGCCAATAAATGTAAGTACACCCCACATTTTTTATATTTAAATCAACCATTAGAGAATTCTGATTTATGCAAGCTAAAATAAAACCCACTTGGGCCACTATACACAAGTAATTTTACGGGGAAGTGTTTGTAATATATTTCTTTATAATTTTACAGCAAACGAATATTCCAAACCATCGACCTCGACAAGCATGTTGGTTTCTGCAAAACACTCGTTGATGAATCAGAAGGGGCTCCAGTACATCACGTTGATGGGTGAGGGCCGCACGCTGATAAAAAAATTTAACACTGAGGCGATTACCTTGACCTTCAAATTCAACGAGGTAGAGGATGCGACGAGCAATCCCGTCATATGGCTTAGTGTAAGTATAACTATAAAACACCTGTTATTGTGTTTTGAAAACAAACACTCTGAATTTACGCCGGAAGTTATTTATGGATTTTAAATGGGCTTATAGTTTAGTTATTTTTTAGACACAAGCTCTAAATTCATGGCTGTAGTTTTAGCTCTGTTTTACAGATTTTGAAATTGATAGTTTAATTATTTCAAACATTTGCAATGTTATATACTCAGTTAGTATTTTGAAATATGATGAGCTCGACGTTTTAACTTATTAAACACCTTATTTGCAGAATGCATTGGATGAGATCATCACGCATATTACCCGAGGAGCAGGGTCGCCTGATAAGTAGAAGTCCGTCAAAATATTCCCGTATTTTTTAAAAATATAGCATAGCAAAATGGCATTTATTTTTTCAAAATATGGCATATAAAATGGCATTTATTTCAAAATAAAGCATAAAAAATGCTAAGTATTTATTTCAAAAAGTTGAAATTTTAGAAAAAATGTCACGAGTAATATTAAAAATCCCACAACACAAATATAAAGACAAAGTGATCTGATAAAAACGACGACACGAGGCCAATGAGTGGAACGTAGGTATCCGAGGTGCATTGAAGGGAAGGGGGAGAGCTCGGGGTTGTTGTTGATGAGTGGACGTAACGGGATACTTACCTCAGCGTTGAGGCGCGCGACAAGCGGTCACCCCCGCCCCGGGTTATCAACCTTAGTACCTGGCACTCACTAAAACTTCTGCATGTTTATTTTGAAATTTGTAAGCCTTTTTGTTGTGAATTAGCCACATAATATTGATTTTGATTGAAATATAGCATTAAAATATGGCATTTATTCAAAATATAGCATTTATCACGAAAACAGGCATTTTATAGCATTTATGGCACCAACAAATGTGGTTCATTCGACCCCTTACTACGTGAAACGACTAAATACGAAATCTGGCCTTAAAGGAGCATACAGTAAGAAACATGGCAAAATGGCATTTGACGGACTCTACAGTGATAAGATAGGTTTAGTTTTAAGAAATGACAATTTTGCCGACAAGCCTATAGGCATTTCTTTCCGCCGGGTTGACCAACTCAACGCCGGTGTTGTAATGTCAACCTTGGAGAAAATTCTTCAATCCAACGCCAAAGTTTTTGCTCAAGATAAAATGACCTTGCATGTAAACCGAGTTACTTTGCCTGTTGGGCATAGAAAAAAACGTATCAGAATGACTGGCGTTAGTTTTGAAGAATTTTCTCAAAGGAAACAGAGCATATTAATGTTGTAAATAATGACAATTACTGTCTTGCCCGAGCTCTTATTCTGGCCAAAGCTTGGGTAGATAATGAACCAGAGTTGCGTTCCTTCAAAGCAGGTCATCCAATACTAACGCAGAAATCTTATGAGCTTTGTGCCAATGCCGGTGTTGACCTTCGCAATGGAGCCACACGAGAACACTTGGAACAATTCCAACTGTATTTAGTTAATTACACCAAAATTGTTTATAATTCGCGTATTGGCTCCAGTAAATATTACGAGGGACCTAGGGGACACAACAAAAAAGTATTAAATTTGTTATTGGAAGATCAGCATTACAATGTAATAACCAGTTTAACTGCGGCCTTTACAACCAGTTATTTCTGCGAATTTTGTCTAACCCGCACCAATAGTAAGCAGAGACACAATAAATTGCCCTTATATTTGCCCGTGTTGTCATTCAAAACCACCCTGTAACCTGTTTTTGGACCCAATAGTTTGTAATATTTGTCATAGGGATTTTCGTGGTCAGGAATGTTTTGACGAACATACAAAGTCTTTGTGCAAAACCTTAAAAAGGTGTGGAGTATGTCTCATGACATACTGGCAAAATAGCAAGAAAAGTCACACGTGCGGCGTAAAATATTGTCATACCTGCGCGAAAGAAATGCCAACCCGCCATTTATGCTATATGGCAAAGAAAAAGAGCCTTAAATTGTCTGAAAAGTTTATTTTCGTTTTTTACGACTTTGAGGCAAGACAAGAGACGGCTTTGGAAGGTGTAGACAATGTTTTTTTGCACGACCAAATTTATGTTTCGCACAAAATGTCTGCAATACATGTATTAATTTTGAAGATGTCACGCAAGCTTGTAACATTTGCGGTCCTCGTCAACATGAGTTTAAAAATAACCCTGTACAAAGTTTGCTAGATTATATTTCTAAATTAGCCGATATCGCTAACGTTTTTACACTGGCGCATAATATGAAGAGGCATGATGGTTCATTTATTATGCAGCATATTGTCAATCATCAGAAAAAGTGGGCCCCAAAAATTATTGCCACCGGCACAAAATTAATGTGTATCACCTGTCCCAATGTAAAATTTATAGACTCTTTAAATTTTTTGCCTGTAGCATGAGCTAAGTTGCCCAAAACATTTAATTTTGAAGCTACAAAGGTTACTTTTCCCATTTATTCAACAAAATGGAGAATCAAAATTATATTGGAGTAATGCCCCCAGTACACTTTTATATGGCTGATGAAATGTCCCCTTCCTGCGGAAATTGCACAAAATGCAGTATTTAACATGCAGGAGGCATTCGTCAAGGCCTGTCTAGAATTTTGGCGACGTTATACTAGCGAAAATGGAGTAGATTCTTTTAGGGAGTGCTGCACAATAGCCGGAAGCTGCAGTTTGGTTTAACGTCAAATTTTTTTTAAAGAAAACACGATCGCAATTATTCCACCGAGTGGGTACAGATTAGGTGATAGGCAATCGACGATTGCCATTAAATGGTTTTTGTGGGTTGAGAACGATCAAGGTATCTCAATTCAGCATGCTGGTAATAATCGCAAAGTTCGACTGCCTGAAGGTATTTTGGTGGATGGTTTTTGCGCTGCAACAAATACAGTCTATAATTTCCACGGATGCTACTTCCACGGTTCTGAGGTATGTTACCCAGATCAAACTGTAGAGCTAGCAAATGTAAAAAATGACACGATGTTTGCACGTCGCGAAACAACAGAGGCAGCTCCCGCAAGAACTAGAAGGGCTGGCTACACCCTTATAGAGATGTGGAAGTGCCAATTTAATTTATTTTTAAAATTTAACAACGTTGCGTCAAACTTTGTAAATAATCATGCTGTTATTAGGAACACACTATTAAATCCGCGAGATAGTTTTTTCGGTGGACGCACTAATGCTGTGAAGCTTTACTATAAATGTCAGGAAAACGAACAAATAAACTATTTCGATGTGTGTAGCCTTTACCCTTTTGTTAATAAATATTCAAAATACCCCGTAGGACATCCCAAAGTATACGTTGGTGATGAGGAGTGCCGGCAGCTTCCTTTCGATACAATCGAGGGTTTAGACAAATGTACCGTGTTACCTCCGCAAAATCTTTAACATCCTGTTCTACCCCTTCGAATGCACGACAAATTAATGTTTGTGCTATGCAGGTTATTTGCCGAAACCAGCTTCACTGGCGATTGTAACCATTTAGAAGATTCGCGCAAGTTTACCGGTACATATGTGTCTGATGAACTTTAAAAAGCTGTTGAACTGGGATACCGCGTGCTCTAGTTTCATGAAATATGGGCATACGATATTGTGCAATATAACAGGGCCACTAAAACAGGCGGTCTATTTTCAGAGTATGTGGACAATTTTTTAAAATTAAAGCAGGAATGCAGTGGATGGTCTGCTTGGTGCAATGACGAAAACGTTAAGGAACAATATTTAGCTGAATATTTAGAAAGAGAAGGCGTAACCTTAGAAAAGCATAAAATTTGTTTGAACCACGGCATGCGCTATATCGCCAAGTTATTACTAAATACATTCTGTGGTAAATTTGGGCAAAGAGAGAATTTGATGCAGACAAGTATTATTTCAGATTCTCATGACTTTTTTAAAATGATGACTGATCCTTCAATACAGGTTCATTCAATTATGATCGTCGATGAGGAGGTAAAAGTTGTAATCTGGGATAGACCTGAGGAGGGAATACTATCACTCAAAACGGTCAATGTTGTATTGGCTGCATACACTACGGCCAATGTAAGACTTGAATTGTATAAATATTTGGAGCAATTAGGGGAGCGCGTTTTGTATTTTGATACCGATTCCATATTGATAACCCAAAAGCCTGGTGAATGGGTACCTCCTGTGGGTGATTTTTTGGGGGATATGACAGACGAGATGAGGGAATATGGGCCAGTTAGCTTCATTACGGGATTTGTTAGCGGAGGACCTGAAAACTATGCTTTTAAGGGTTTCTCAACCAATAAAAAAGATTACGAATTTGTATGTAAAGTAAAAGGTATAACTTTAAATTACAAAAATGCAGAAAAAGTAAATTTTGATACCCTTAAGAGTATGGTTCTTGACAATGCCGATGAGACTTATGTAGAGACCGACCGGAAAATTGCCCGTACAGGGATGTATTAAGTTATATCTAAGCCCGAAAAGAAAATTTATAGGGTTCAGTATACTAAACGTCGGCGTGTTGAAGATAGTTATGATACCTTACTTTATGGCTTTAAATCAAACTAATGTCTATATTGTTTTGTTTATTCTTTATATTTTCTTACTTTTTCTGTGATGCGTCAATCATTTTTATTATTTTATAACTTTTTCTGTGATGCGTCAATCATTTTTAACACCTTTCGCTAAATTGTTTAGTTCGTAAACTGTATTTTTAGAATGTTATTTTATTAGTTCGTAAACTGTATTTTCTAACGGATTTTCGATATTTTATTCTTTTCTTTTTATAAAAACAACACATGTTCTATGTACGCTATTCACGATTTGCAAATCTTACGTTTTTTCAATAATTTTCCGATATTTTGGTTCAATTTTGGCTAACTTTAACTGCATGTTAGATTTAATTGCATGTTAGTTTTATTTTGCATGTTAGGTTTAAGAGGCTGTTAATTTTTGTAAAGTAAAGCAACCGAATATTGTAAATACATTTATTAAATATTTTGTGTGTAATAAAAATATGTTTAATTACAAACTATTTGTGTTTTTATTTTCTAAATAACATTAAACAAGTTTATTAAGGTAAAGTATTGGACATATAGTGTTTTTACATAATTTTCATAGAAATTAAATTATGGGAGAACATATCTACAAAAGTTAACATAGATACACCATTCATTTTAAAATATAAATACATTAAACAATATATGCCACAAACGTTAGAGCTACAATCTTGCAATATTTTTGGATTATGAGACCAACTGATTGAATTTTGTTGTAAAAATTTTAAATGATATCCGCTTGGAGACCTTCCGTATAAATCAAAGTACTCCCCATATCCATATTGGTCTATATACACAGCATTCCAATGTTCCCCAGGTTGGTTTGCTGGATCTGTGTTGACGATGATTGCCACAGGTCTTGCAATTCTTGTAGGGAGTTGATCAGAAGCAAAAACAAAGCGTTTTACATTCAACAGACTCGGGATCGTTTGCAATATTTTCTGAACTTTCAGTGTATTCATTGCGCCACCAATCAAATAAAATTAGTATGTTTTCCAATGCACACACAGGCGAACGGATGTTGTGATTAAGACAACGTACGGGAGCAGTACTTTTTCGCAAAACTTTTAAAGATGGGAACTCGAGATTCTCCAGATTTACGACGATTTTATTCAGAAAACTTAGAACCTCCTTTTTTTCTTGATCTTTAACGTACACTTTTTCAAATTTTTTGAGAACTCTTGTTAGCTCAGTTTCAAATTCATCAAAATGTATAGAACCAGAATTCTATACTAGACCGTGATGTCTATGCGACAGATAGTTTATGCCTTTTTTAACGAAATAGGGCAGAGTGTCATAATCTGCAGGGGGTTTTAAAACGAAAATTGCTAACTGGTTACCATCTGCTGAAATAACAGCCACTTCTTTCGGAATAACTGTTTCTTCTCACCACGGAACCCTTGCAGATCTACAAAGACATTGTCCATACTGACGAAATGTTTGAGCATGACTAAATTTAAAAAATTGTTGTTGGGTTTTTAACTACTAAAATCCACCACCACATTTCTGTGTTTGTCAATTTCTACGACGTTATCGAACTCTGCATAAACTAGACAATTAATAGTTTCTTCTAACGAGTCTTGAAAACCCGCCTCTAAACGTAATGAACCATTTTTAAGAAGGTTCCAATGCGTTGTGGCATTTGCAGACAGATCGGGGGTTAAACCAAAAGCAAATAGACAGTAGCCATGAGGGTAATCTTCACGTCTTATAGCATTGCCTTCATTGAGAAAATGTATGCCGCTACCGGAAAATAGTGTGTGATATGCTTGAACGTACATGAAATTCTTAGAGAAATCAGGCTGTAGAGATTTTGAAGGAATTTGTTGACCTTCGATGTATAGGGAGAAATAATTGATTTTGTAGTTATTAAAATTGAAAGGGTTTGCTGCATAATGGCCGTTAAATGCTTTATTCGATACAAAACCTACAATGCATCGTTTTGGTAATTTCCAAAGAAAAACATTATCTAAAGATTTTCTTTGTACACCAGCCGGAATAGTTAACACTTTAACATCGGATCTTGTAATGGGGTATTTAGCAGGCGCAGTCGCCAAAGCTTTGGTATGAGCCAACAAAATAGATGGGTTTATTTTCATTTTTCTCACTAGTAAGCTAGCATCACTAATTTTCACTTCGAATGTAGATCCTTCGGCGGCCATTAAATTGAAAGAATCTCGGGATCTGATAAATTTGATTTTCATTTCAACTCCATTTATAAGAAATTTTTCTTGATTGAATAAATCGGAATTCACATGTCCCATCATTTCGACTTGCTTGCTTGCAGCAGTAAAAAAATTCCGCTCTACAAATCCTTCATTATGCGTAGTGATGTCATCCATTTTATTGGCTGTGTCGTTGTACCCTAGTGTGCATGTTAAATGGGTTGATTTAGCACCATTGCCGTAATTCAGCAGAGTTTCGATGTAGAGTATCTATTTTTCTATTGGCTTTACGTTTGAGATTCTTTCCATCCTCCTGTACACGGTTATGAAACGCTTCTTTTAGCGATCGACTTTCACTAACATTTCCTAAAATGTTAGCGCCTGTCCTTAAAGCTTCTTTTCCAACAACTTTAGCACCGGTTTTAAAAAGAGGTAGGATACTACTAAATATTCCTCCAAGAAAACTCTCGAGCCCAAGTCCTTTCTGGTAGGGTGAACCTCTGCAAATCGCTCCAACCCCTTGGCCGGCCTGATTGGTGTAGTATTGTTGATAAGGACAATCCATAGCAGCTACTGTAACCTCTTAAAGTGTAGTTTGAAACTCAACGTTCCAAACTTGAATGGCATCACACCCGACGTTTTGGTCCTTATATTTATCTCGATATTCTCAAATTCTCTCTTCATGACATTTATATAATGAGTCGGCGAAAATATAGCGTCTTTGTGACAACCGTAATTATAATTATCAGAGGTCACGTTAACAATACGAAGAAGCGGTGCCAAGACATCTCCTACAAGCTGTGGTTCCACAATATCACAGCAAATAAACATTTGTGATGGTAAACCGACCCAGATATTGCAGGCTGACTGGGTACAGGTGCTTCAGCTATATTTATATCAGGTTTATAACCAAGTTGTAATGCCAGACGTTGTGAAAAACCCAGCATATTCAATGACGACGTTTTAATTTCAAGAGACACTCGTTTTGCTACTCTATTATATTGAAAATTCAGCAACTTTTCTAATAACTTGTGATTGTTAATTTCTGCTGTAATATGTTCAATGTTTTCATAATTGCCTGGCTGAATACAGATTACGTGCCATCCATCGCTACCATAGCAAATTTGCTCTCTATCACTTTTAAAATATGCATTAGCGTTTTGCATTACGTTTTTCAACTCAGTATACGTTTCTTCTCCGGCTTGCACTTTAGGTATTTCTGTGGGATAATAGACTAGATTTTCTGTATCTGTCACTGCCAAAAAGGAGCATGGATATTGCACTTCAGCAATACCTGTAACTCATTGCCCCGATAACCTTATTCGTTTAGGGAGCTGCGTTATGAATTGTGCTGTGGTATTATTTGGAAAACAGCCCATAGAACTATTGCTAAGTAAAGTTAGATAGAACTCATCGTCTGTATTCATATTTGCTGAAGATTAGCTGCAGGGATCCAGGAGTTGAACTTGTCGTTATAATTTCTCCACTTTACAAAGTACTCTTTGGGATGACCGTGTCCTCTTTCTTTTAGCACTTGTTCGACTTTAAACAAAGCGTTATCATCCAAAGTCACTGGTTGTAATTCCTCTTAATAAAAGACGCCCTCTATCGTATCGTCGCTTAAATCAGCTATTTCGTACACAGGTGGTTTTCTAAGAATCACTTTTTTAGTTATAAACACTTCGCCGCTCCAATTAGTTTCATATCCTTTCTCGAATGCTTCCTTCGTTCTACTAATTCTTACAAGTTGGTTCACTTTATATTTGGGTTTCCTGTCGACGCCCAACCCATTTCTGTACAGATTGTGCCACACTTCAAGTATATTGCCATTATTTACAGCGGAGGGTGCCATCTTGATGCTTGAATGATAGCGGTTGTTATACGAAGTCAGTAAATTTTGTAATACGTCTATGTATTTGTATGAATTAAAGTATGTGAAATAGCGCCACATTCTGGTTTTTAATGTTCTATTGAAACCCTCAATTACTGAGGCTTTAACATCGGGGTTTTGCGTTACATAAAACGTGATACCGTGTTGTTTGAAAAAATTCTGTACGGATCTAGCAATAAATTCTTTGACTTTATCGGTTTGTAAATTTATGGGCGTGTTACCCACTTCAGCAAATATTTCACGAAATGCGTTTATTACTGAAGCAGCCGTTTTAAATTTCAGGGGTCTCGCCCAGGCCATTTTACTAAACACATCAATTACGGTTAGAATAAAATTATATCCGTCGTTGTGGGACGCTAAACTACGCATGTCACAGAGATCAGCTTGCCATAATTCGAAAATGTTACTAACAACGTACTTGTTTCTAGGGAATTTTTTTCTTGCAGTTTTGTTAATAGTATATGCATCCTGTTTCTTTAGCCATTTCTTTACTTCACCAGTGGGGTGACTATTTTTCACGGAAGAAATTAACGAATTTGCGCCTGCAAAGCCTGAAGGGTTATTGGAGTCAAAGTAGATGGCATCCAAATTTATTCTGCTACGTTAAAGTTTAAGACGTTCCCAGTCAGAAATACCCTTTATTTTTGATATCGATCTTTGCGTTGTTTTTGGTGTTTTTCGCGTTGAAGCCTCTTGCTTGGCCACTGTTGCAGGCGCTATTAACTTTAATTTAGGATCGGGATCGACGTCACTCTCCATCTCTGATTTACTCACTTCTGACACATTTTGACGTTTACGATCCCCCATCAGTACTTGAGGTACATTGTTCTCTTTAATGTAATCGATGAACTTGTGTCGGCCTGGCGGATTTGCAGTTTTCTTAGGTCTTAGAACGTCATGCACTACATCAATAATGGTGGAGGATGGTAAAATTTCACCTTTTATGCTGACTGTTCCCGTGCCGTCCCACTCCACTACATCTGACATTCTTAGAAGTCGTAAAAAGGCTTCACCGTTTTTCTTAAAAGTATTCGGAAGCGTCGATAAAATATATGCATCTGAAATACCACTGTTGTGCGATTCTATAGGTATCTTGATTGATTGCCTCGTTTGATCCGCAAAATGAAGGTACCTTTGTAAAACCTGATTGTACTGGACCCATTTATCGTGATCGGTTAATTTAGACGATAAAACTTTTGCATTTCGTCATAAAGCGGCGATAATATATTTTGCTCTGATTTCTCTGTATCCTTAAAGCGATGCATGAATTCAGGCGGTACAATCATCATTTTCCGGGAATTTTCCATTTTTTACTTGAAAATAGAGCTCAATACACCAGTAATTAATGGAGCTAATATCAGTGGTAGGAAAGCGCCGCCCTTCTGTATTAGTATTTAGCGCTTCTTTTTTATAGACTCTCCAGGTTTGACTAAGCTCCTAAGAACAGCTTTATGCTTCGAGATCGTTGATTTTTGATTAGGTGATAAAGGTATTTTTCCTTTTAAGGTATTATGCACACACTCGCAGATACAATGAATTTGTTTATCGCCTACGGCTTTTAATAATGCGGTTCGCTTCTTTGGCCCGAGTTTATGTAGAGCACGCAACAACTCCGAATTTCTAATTACTGATCGAGACATCACTAATGAATAAGAGTAAATTGGTTAGTGTACGAGCTTTTATACCCCATTTTCGGAATATAAATATAGCACGCCCCATCTTGTCGAAAAATCGATGTTCTATACCTCGCTATATCAGCTGTACTTTGCTTTAAGTCGAATAACAAATACTCGTGTGGCCTGGCTGTGGCGTCCTCGTATGCTTCTTGAAGGAAGCGCGGATTTTTTGAACATATCTGTCTGATTAAGTGCTTTATTTAAGCTCTA
>CALNHX010011111.1:0-34726 GCA_940337035.1 Agriotes lineatus
TGTAATGTCTCCTAATTTTTTACGCGCCTCTGAAAGTGCTATTTTGATTAATTAGCACTGACAATATACATACTTACCTGTTTGTAATCGAAGTGTCTGCATTGACGTTTTTGAAGTTAGGTATGTGAGGATTGTAAAAGGACGGTGTTGGACGGTGTTTCTTGACTCTCAAGAGTGGCATAACAATAACTTGTTTTTTTTTGTTCTAGTATAATAATTTTATGCCTGATAAATTATTCTTTTCTCTTCTACTATGTCTTTCAAAACCGTACCCTCACCCTATTTTCGGAACAAGTTGCGGTCAACAGCCATTACCCTTAGATGCTTTCATCTTCTCCCCACCATTCTCTATTTTATGATGTCTTCTAGTTCGTTTCAGTTTTTCTATAAAATATTTAATCTCGCCTACAGACGTGTTGATTCTTCTTTTATATTGAATAATCCAGCTCTCCGATGTACATTCTAAGGTCTCTTCCGTAGCCATCCTCAAGACGAATATATCGTCTTAAGTTTGTCTTTCTGGTCAGATTGCAACCTGTTTTCCATGAACGTTTCCTCTTTTCTGCTTCGCTTTTTTCTAGTATTCTTTTAATACACTTTATATAGTACACATGACAGAGATATTGTCCTATAGTTGCTTGAACTTTTTTTTTCTTCTTTGCCTTCCCATTATGCCCTTAGGGCGTGGGGTCCTCTATCAAGTTCCGGTATAAGTTCTACTTCTCTCATATCTCTCCACCTTTGCTTCACCCTCCTCCCACGTTTCTCGCGGCCTTTCCCTACCCCGCCTTCCTTCAAGTCGTGCAACGTGCAACATGTCTCTGTTTCTTCTCATCCTTACTATATGTCTTTACCATTTTAACTATTTATAACTATTAATTGTCTTCTGTTATTGGTGTTTTAACTAACTCTTTTCATGTTGCAGTATTCCTTATTCGGTCTCTTTTAGTTCTTAGTAGTATTTTTCTCAGACATTTCATTTCTCTTAGCGTTATTTTGCTTCTTGTGTTGTTATGTTTATCCGACTCTTCGACCCATATAGTAGCGTTATATACTCTTCTATACTCTTATTTTTGTGTTTCTAATTGTACCTCTCTTTGATAATTTTGTGTTATGTATCGCGTAGTATACTTTGCTTGCTTTATAAGTATTATTTAAAATTTCGTGTTCTGCTATTCCAGATTTATTTATAGTTGTTTCTAAGTATTCGTAGTTGTCGACCCACTCCAGTTTTTTCCTCTGCACATTATTTGCACGTTTTCTTCTGTGTCATTTTTTGTTATTGTCAATACTTTGCTTTTGTTGTATCTATTTCCATTACCCATTGTTCTATAATTCTATTCCGTTTGTTAACTGCTTGCTGTACTTTTCGGTCGACTCCGCGAATAACACTACATCATCTGCGTATACCAGGCATTGGAGCAGCATTGATTCCATATTCCACTTTCATATCTTAGCGCCTAATCTTGGTCCTTCATACTTTTGGATGATCTGGTTCGTTACTGATATGAACAGCAGTAGGCTGAGTGGGCCCCTGTTTTATTCTTCTTTACATTTTAAAACGTTTTGATTCTTTATCTTTGATTCTTACTCTTCCTTTTTGACGCTCATAGTTTTTTAACAGCTAATTGCAGCTGATTTGTAGTTTCCAGTTGTTAGTACTCTCCATATACTTTGCTTGGGCACCATGTCAAACGCTGCTTTTATGTCAATGAACGCCAGGTATAGCAATTTTCCTCGTTCGAGTATTTCTTCCAAAATTCTTCTTAATACGTGTAAATGGTCTTGGGTTTGTTTGTGTGGTCGAAATGCCACTTGTTCTTTTACCAATGTTTCCTCCATTTCTTCTCTTAATCTCCCTTCCAGGATTCTAGAGTATATTTTTTGTACCACAGATGATAAGCATATTGCTCTATAATTAGTGCATGTATTTGTGTCCTTTTTGTGTATTGTCACTATGATATTCACTTTTCAGTTTCCTGATATCTTCTGTCCTTCCTATGCTAATTGTAAAATTTCCTTTATCCACTTTTTGACGATCTCTATGCCGTATTTAATCATTTCCGGATCTATTTCGTCTCTACCAGCTGCTTTTCTCACTTTAATTTGATATATAGCTTCTTCTACTCCTCCTATCTATATACCTCCCAAAAGTAACCAATCCAGATACGATTAATGATTTAAGACTTATATCAATATTACCGGCTTTTTCAAAGATGCTAGAGGTGATTGTGGCAAAACAGGTGACAGAATTTTTAGAAACAAATCAACCCTTGCACCCAATACAATCGGGCTTTCGTCAAAAACACAGCACCACGACCGCATTATTAAAGGTTGTTAATGATGTAGGAACTGCTTTTCAGCAATCATCTTCCACAGTCTTGATTTTATTGGATCGATCTAAGGCATTCGATTTACTTAATTTTAGTTTACTTACAGCTAAGCTATCGTACATTGGTTTTAACGATTCTGCCCTGGCTTGGTTTCATAATTATTTAAATCAACGTAAGCAAAGGGTTAAAATGAGCAATGAGGTATATTCGCAGTTAAAAATTACTACTAGCGGCGTACCCCAGGGCAGTGTCCTCGGGCCAATACTATTTTCTATTTTTACATTTCACCTTCCAAAAGTAGTTAAACATTGTCGATTGCATTTATATGCAGATGACATGCAGTTGTACAAATATTGTTTTGCTACTGGCGCGAAAGTCTCTATTGATTGCTTAAACATAGATTTAGATAATGTATTCGGATGGTGTACTAGTAATGGCTTAAAAATAAACCCCAATAAAACTGTAGCGATATGTATAGGTTCGCAGAGACATAGAGATGTAATATGCAATCAAATTGTTACGGTTAATGGTACTGCAATTGAATGGATTTCCATTGCAAAAAATTTAGGTTTATATATGGATCTAAACTGTGCTTTAACGAACACGTTAACAATGTTTATAAAATTACGCTTTATAAATTAAAATCATTGTATCACCTCAAGTTTCAACTTGATGAAGAATTAAAACTAAAACTTGTTAAATCACTTATATATCCGAACATTGATTATTGCTATCGTGTATTATTACTTCTTGCCAAAGTATAATCGACAAAAGCTACAAAACATATAAGATACTTGTATGCGCTGTCTGTAACATTCCCTATAGACGTCATGTAACACCTTATCTCTGCAGAATGGGTGAACCAAACATATTAAAAAGAGTATCATATTTGTGCTTAAATTTCTTGTATAAACTAGTGATGGCCATAACCGGACAATTTTCATAACCGAATTGTTTGCATTCGAATGATATTAATAACCGAATGATTATTTGAATAATCATTCGAATACATTTTCGCTCTCGATTCGTTTCGATTTCGCCGGTTTGTTAATTATAGTAATTGTATAAATGATTTTTATTTGATTTCTAAGGAGTTTGTGCAATAAGTAATTGTGGATATGAATGAAATATATCTGGATATACCTGTATTGTTTTCGATTGCTGACGATTTATAATAATATAATAATAATTAATAATATATTCTTGTATTTGTATGAGTTTTACTCCTACATTCTTCCGATCTATAACCAAAACATAATATGTACCTACATTATGTGTAATGTATTGGAAAATAAGAGGTATTTATTAAGAAGTGTAGAAAGAAAGAAATATGCGGGACTGCTTGCTAATCGCATAAAAAATAGTGGTAAAACGTTTATGTTTATCGATCGGCCGGGTTAAAGGCTGCAAAAAATTGATTTATGTTCATATCATATGACGACGGATCGACCGCGAGCCTCAGCCGGCAAGAGAGAAAACTGTAGAGCGAGAGGCCCAAATGGTGTTTTCAGTACAATCTGCCTTGCTTATGGTTATGAGTTATGAATGACGTATTATTTACAGAATTTCGATCACTCGCAGGTCGCTGAGATACGGCACGTAGTACGTATCACGATGAGGTTATTTTTCATTCCAATACTTGGAACGAAAATCGAGTTGCACAGGTTATTTCAATAACCTGATAACCGGTTATTTTTCATTCGAATAAGCCCATCACTAGTATAAACTACTGGGTGCAAAAAAACTGTATATTTGTATAATTTATTAATCCGAAGATCCAACGTGCATGACGTAAATATTGGAATTAATTATTTTATTGTTCATTGAAATGTTAAACAGTGTTTAACATAATCGCGTCCTCGAATGTTAAGATACATTTAACATGCATCCACTCATTTAACATGCATGCACTATAGCAACTTCACACATATTCATGATAGTCCGATTTCGATTTAGTAGTTTTTAGTAATTATTATTGATTCAAAATTATTGCCTCAATGAACAATAAACCAATGAACGCATTTCGAGGGGTAACTGTCTTAACATCATAACTTCATAACTCTATAATAAAGCAGAACACTTCCCAAGGTCAAACATATCAACTCCTGGTCTATGTGCAGTTAGGTATTGTGGGCGTGGTCTTGATATTAGCAGCGTTGCCAGACCTGGTACAATTCTACGAATCTGGTACATTTTGAAACCGTTTCTACAAATTTATTTCGTACAGTGTAAATCTGGCAACAGGGCTAAAATCGTCGTGTTGACAGCTGGCCTTTAGTTTACGAAGAAGGAAACCCTCATTTCTGTTGTAGAAAAGTGAGTATTCGTTATTATATTTTCCATTTTAATTGTGTGTGCTTTTGTGTGACATAACCTAAGATTTGCATGGAAATTTTATCTGGCAAAAACAGAGGCAATCAATGCGTTTCGCACTGCACAATTTTCATTATTATCAATCCTATTAAACAATGACTGCTTTTCTGCCTGTGAAATTCGTGGTGTTAAAGAGAATAGGTAAGTTTTAAAAATCTTGTATTGTACGACGCCACCGATGAACTACTGTTCCTAGAGTCAGTAATCTTGGAGGGAGGCGCGAACAGCTGATCGTTTAGATTAAAATTACCTTAAAACGTTGCCAGACCTTTATTGTTTGGCTTCAACAGCTTTTGGCGCCAAATTATTTTGAGTTTGCTTTTAATCGTGAACAATCGTTAAACAAACGCCATATCTACCTAACAGCATTTACACCGAAGGAAATTATGTATTAATCCCCGCTTCGTCAACCGTTCAATACATTTTAGTTTGACCCTAACCGCAACACCTGCAAGAATCACGGATATGGTTTAGTGTCAAAATGTTATCTTCATTCACAAAACAGTTGGAGCTAGAACACCTCTATTCGACATTGATGTTAGGACCACGATAAACATGCAAACTAAAACGAATTAGACCCCAAATTGCTGTACAAGTAAACAAAGGTCTGGCAATAGTGTAAGGTATTTGACATGTTAGCGATCCCTCCCTCCAAGATTACTGACTCTAGGAACAGTAGTTCATCGGTGGCGTCGTACAATACAAGATTACCGTAAACAATAAGTTGTAAGCTAAAATATTTATCTGGCATTGAAATTAAAACTCAAGTTAGTTATTTTAATTTATGTTGAATAGAATTAGTTCTGTAGTTCTGGTGCTATTATTATTGTTGTTTTGTTGTTAGTGCTGGACGTGAAAGTTACGGTGACTCAGCCATAGGATATGTGCAGCTCCGACCAGAGGGTGAATTGTGCACCGTTAAATGCAGAATTTGTCCTGAACACCGAGTGAGAGCGAAAAACTATAATGTGGTGTTACAAGTAAATGAAAAGCAGCGTAAAGTAGAGAAGGTGGAATGTTTGGACTGCGCTGCATCAGCTGGTAATTTAATAATAATCTGTTATTAATCTGTTTTAAAATTTAAAAAAAAAATTTTTACAGGTGGATGCTGTAGCAGTACTTATGTGGATGCATAGGAGGAGCGAAGAACCCGCAACTGTCAAAAGTGGGCACATCGCTAAAATTTTTGACTGTGGCAGAATTTGGGGGTATACCCGTTGAAGAAGATCAGGGTAACTTTTATCAGGAGGCAATGCGTTTAGGAGTACAAAACAAAGCAGCTGGCGAAATATTTAAACTGTTTAAAGAACCCAAGTATAGCTGCCTGGATTTGTACGGTTTATTATTAAAATTTGTTAGCAGTGGTGGAGCCCTATATGATGATTTCATCACCTTCACCAAGCAGCACATGAATGAAGATTTGTGCAAGGAAGCTGCATATTGTACCCTAATGCAAGCCGAAGACAGTTTGTGGCATCGTTTACGATATGGGAGGATAACCGCCTCGAAATTATATAATGCTGCACATTGCAAAACTGAATGTGGCTCATTTGTGCAACAGGTAATTGGAGTTACAAAACTGAGGGATACCAAAGCAATGGAAAGGGGTAGACGATTAGAAAAGCAGGTATTACAAATTGTCGAAAAAAATATGAAGACCAAATTAAGTTCTGTGGGAATTGTACTTTCAAAGAACCACCCTATTTTCGGAGCTTCACCAGATGCAGTGAGTGACAATTTCGTTGTTGAAGTGAAGTGCCCCTCTACAGACAAAGCAGTGTTAAACTATATAACATCACAAAATAAAGTTACGGCCAAGTATAGAGCTCAAATACAAATGCAAATGCATTTTTTAAATAAATCGTATTGCATTTTTGCTGTTGCAGATGCTAACTTTGAAAAAAACCAAAAAGTTAATTTTATTTCTGTGGGCTATGATGCAAATTACATTAAACAAACAATGTTAGAAGCTGAGAACTTTTGGAAAAAAAATATTTTTCCTATTTTATTAGCATCTGCGAACAAATAACTGCATTTTTAATTTTTATTGTTAGGGATAAGCGTGTAACTATTTTTAAGTAATATTTAATATTTTTCCCGCTGCTGATCTTGTAAGTCAGTGATACAGCCTTAGTAACAAAACGTGTAAGTCGGTGATTATATTTGTTTGCTGCTTTTTCTTGACAACGGAACTTAATACTATTATTAAGTTCTTAGGATAATAAAATTAGCAAAGCAAGATGCAGATTTAGACGTTTTGTTTCTAAATTGCAAGTGTTTATGTGACATGTGACACTCATAGGTAACACGACTCACAAAAATTAATCCTGGTGACAGGTGACAAACCAAACGATTTTTTCAGAAATCTAGGAAAATTTCGATAAGCAGCGGGAAAAATATAATAAGATAACTCGGAATGTATCGCCTATTAACATTTTCGGCAGGCAACAAGCCGCGACTTCGTCTTGGCTTGTACTTGCCTACCCCAAATGTTAATAGGTCCTTACATTCCTTGTGACTTAAATAGCTATTTAGAATTGTAATATATTGTAATAAATGTAAAATTTTACAGTGTCACTGCAAGTTATTATAATTGTGTTTCAGTGTTGAATGTACCAGCTTTAATTTTGTTTACAATAAACAAAAAAGCGTTGTTTTCTATTTCCGTTAATACATATAATAGGTAAACAAATATTTTTGGTGTGTGACATGATGTAAAAATATTCTGTGGCTGAAAAAACCACTTATTATAATTTTGATTTCTAAAATGTTCTAAAATTTGATTGAAAAATCATTTTTTTTCTAAAAAATGTAAATTCCAAAACATTCAAATTTTTTAGTGTGATCCTTCTACTTGTCATTAATCCATTTGAGTTATGATATAGCTACTGCATTAATTATAATGTGTAAAATTCTATGTACAATACAGATTACATACTTAATAAATAAAACTATGTTTTAAAGGTACCTAATAATTTATTTAATTAAAGCAGTTTGCATATTTATAAATGCACAAGCAATAACAATCATATGATCAGTGTATTTAAGCAGGTTTGTGTTGAGACACGAATGGGGTTTTAATATTTTAAATTCTCGTAATCTTCGAATTACACGTTCAATATGAACTCGTAGACTCGCTATTGATTTAGTTTTTAACACATCAGCTTTTGAGCTTCTTATATTTTTATCTACACTAGGCGGTCGTATTAATGAACATCCCTTTTCTACCAGCATACTTTGACCAAAATTATTTAAAAAGATATTTTTGTCAACTACACGGAAAAATTGCATGTTTAACACATTGGAAAATTCCATGCTCACGTAAAACTTTTACATTTGCTGGAAAACTCTCACTTTTCTTAACTTGTAGAGCAATCTACTATTAATTCACTAGCGATTTAAGAAGAAAATTAACTCGCTAGCATATAAACATTATAAACAGTTACTTATGGTTGCTATTATAAAGATAATAATAATAATGCCAGTTTAAAATGCCAAAGAAATAATAATTAATCGAGTTATTTAACAATATCAGTAACGGCGTAACTGGAGACTTGAGTTTCCGCATTTATATTTTTATGGCGCTCAACGGCTTAAACCTGAAAAGAAACACAGATTGCAGGCAGCTGAAAATTATTTCGGTGGAGCAAATAATTCTCACATATAATCTCATAAGTCACAAGAGCATTAATTCTTTCCGGATTTGTTTTTGACTGCGTTCCAACAGCGTCATATTAATTAGGACGCCTTCCAGGGGCAAGCTTTTCCTTTACAGAGACTTTCCATTTGAAAATATATTTTTTGGAACTTTTCCTTACTGCCAATCTCTAGCGTGCTTTTAAAACTTTCTTTAGTGCAACAAAAGTTATTAAATTCGTCCTACATTTTAAATGCGGCATATGCCGCGGGGTTTAAGCTAGTATACTTTATATTTCTTGAAATACAGTTGTCGTAAAAGTTTGTTTTGTACTTTCTCAATTGGACTCAAATGTGAAGAGGGTTGTGATCGCCAGACTAGCGATGCATATTCTAATTTGGGTCGCACCAGTGCACAATATAGAAATTTCGTGTTTTCCAATTTTTAAATATTTTGGATTCCCTGAATAAAAATCCCAATAATCGCAATGATTCACACACAACATAATCAATATGAATTTTATAATTTAATTTGGTGTCATATCTTATGCCCAAGTCATTCACATTATTTATTCTTTGTAACACTATGTTATTTATTTTGTAATCGAATATGATTTCCGACTGTTTACGAGTGCAAGACATTATATAACATTTCGATATATTAAAATTTAAATTGTTTTTAACACTCCAATTATAGATATTGGTTATATCCTTCTGTAGTTTTTTACAGTCTTCTGGTTCTTTAATTGTCATATAAAATTTAATATCATCTGCGAATAAAAGACAGCTAACATGTTCTAGTGCATCAGGTAAATCATTTATGAAAATTAAAAATGAAGGGGTCCTAAATTATACTCTTGAGGAACACCAGAGTGAGCCTCATGTTCACCTGACATACTTCCATTATATTTGACCAGAAATTTCCTGTTTTGCAAGTAAAAAAAAAGTTTAACGTATTTGAAGCAAGACCCAAAGAATGCAATTTACCCAACAGTACGACGTGATCAACCTTATCGAAGGCTTTTTGAAAGTCCGTGTACAGAACGTCAGCTTGATGATTTTGATTTAGAATTTCAGATATTTCATAATTAAATAACAGTGAATTAGTAATAACAGATTTTTGAGGAACGAAGCCGTGCTGATTATCATTGAAGTACTTTTGAAAATATGAAAATAACTTTTTATATAATATTTGTTCGAATATTTTGGCTGGAGCGCTAATAACTGAAATTGGCCTATAATTTTCGATATTCGCTTTATCTCCCTTTTTAAATAATGGTGTTACCAAGGCTTTTTTCCACATTTCTGGAAAACTATCAGTTTTGAGCGATAAATTAAATATAAATAGTAAAGGTTTCTCAAGCCACTCTGCACAACCTTTCACAAGGTAACAGAGCCGGATTTAGGGTAGTCAGAGCCCTGGGGCTAAGTAACAAAAAGCGCCCCCTTCAAATTTAAAAATGAATTAGTCTTAGAATTAAATCTATTACAAGAAACTCAACATTTGTGTTATCTAACAAATTATAACATAAATATATTCTTAATAAACTATTGAACATAACATAATACACATGATAAAGTAATTTCAAAATAAATTTTTGATGATACAACACAAATATTCTAATTTTTATAATTCAAAATACAGATAACATTAATAATTAAAATGAAGAGGATTTTTCAGTGCAACCTTTGCCGTCTTGTTTTTTTATCAGCAAAAACGTCAATAATGTCAGAAAAATCACATTCTGCAGTCAATTCATTTTCAATGTATAAAAGTGATAAACTTTGCAAATTTTCTTGGAGTAAACTACTTCGTACGTAGGATTTTACTCTTTTTAACGCAGAAAATGATCTTTCTGCTGAGCAGTTTGTCATCGGTAGCGACAAAAATATTCTGAGTGCGGTTTCCAAATTTGGAAATGTCCCAACAATTTTCTTATCGCGTATATATTTTAATAAATTTGGTGCAGAAGTTGAACTGATGTTTGTTTGCGTCAGGAACTGTTTAAACATGACGCACTCCTCTACTAAATCATCATCTAAATCACGTACATACCTTTGTACTAACTTGGTGGCATTACTTCGAATATTATGTTCTTCTAATATACTTAAATTAACCAAAAAACTGAAACTATCAAACACTTCTATATAAACTTGTTTTCTTCGTTGGAGTTCATTCTTTAACTTATCTAGTATCATAAAGGAAACATTAATTCTATAATGATCACTAGCTTCAAATACAGTCTCATCCCTTCCTTCATCAAACTGTTTTTTCCTTATTTTCTGTCTTTTCTCTTGGTATGTTTCACAAGATGACAGTTTCTTCCCTTCCGTTTCAAATTTTTTAAATGAGTCGTTGTTTCGTATACTATCGACATATTTTATAAGTCATTCAAATAACGCTGATACTACATTTGCATCAATTTCGATTTTCTGTAGACTCATATTTACTGCGTTTATTTTTGATAAAATATTATTCCAAAATACGACTAATAAATCTATTTCCAGAGAATTAAAGCTATTTACAAGTCCATGGGCTTCTGTTTTTGTTAACCTATTGTTATGTATGTCTTCCCATATGCAAATTAATGTCCTGGACGTATGAACTAATTTTTTTGCAAATATGTAAAATTAAATCGGCGTCTATCGTGTGCCAAGTTGCAGGATCAGAATAGTCTATTACTTGTGAAGAAGGGGATGATTCGCATAATTCACTAATTTTGTCACTGTCATTAGGATTTTCTGGATTTTCATTTATTACTGCCGCATTAGAAACCGAATCCAAACTCTGTTTGCCTAATTTGCATCAGCGATTAAGTATTTATTAATAAATGCATTATTAATTATTACCTATTATTCGTTGCTCCTCTTCACAGGAATCGTTAATTAAAGATGTAGATGCTGTAACTGGAACGCTGGAACTGACATTGGCACCAGAAACAGCAAAAAATTAGTCTAATTTAGGAATTTTTGACAAAACCTGCATAGCTCTATCATCTTTAATTTATTTTATTTTCTTCTCTGTGCCCCACTAAGGTTTTTGGTGCTCATATTCGTTTATTTTTATTAGGTATTAATCTCACAATTTATAAAAATGCAGTAGGTTAATTACTATCACTTCGTGGCTTTGTGCGTTAACACCGTCGCGCCGCGCCGTCGCTATTGCAATAAGTCGCATGGATGCAGTTTGCAGTTTTGCAGCGATGATAAAGATAAAGAACCCATAAAACGCCCACCTATCCAGACGACGAGCACGTCAGCGTCCAGACACTATTCTCCTAACGCGGCGTAGAGTTATGGGTTTTCATAGTATAAGGCTATTTAAAATTGTATTGATAACCGTCGTGGTCGTTAAAATACAGCTCTGTGATGCATTTTTATATTGATATTTTTTGCTACGTTCTTTTTGTTACCAATTTTATATTGTTTAGCTTTAGTTAAGTTTTTTAACTATTCGCAAATATCGCAGGCTCCCCCTTAGCTGTGGCGCCCTGGGGCTATAGCCCCAATAGCCCTCTATATAAATCCAGCACTCCAAGGTAAGGAGGTATTTTGTCTACTCCTTCAGATTTTTTGGGTTTTAGTTTTTTTACTGCTTCATAAAAGTCTTGTGAAGTTATCATATCAATGATAAGATTATCTGTCAAAGCATTTACACAGTAACTCAATTTGTAAGAGGATATTTTACTTGAGTAAACCCATATATATAATACACATATATTGCTGGTAGGGCCTGGAAACTTCAGAAAACATTACGGCGCCGACATAGTCTCACTTAGAGTATAACGCGTCTCGTGCGCATGCGTGAGAATTCGAACTCCGCCTTTAGAAGCGAATTTTAAACTTGACCACTTCCCCATTGGGCGGGGCCACTTCCCCATTGGGCGGACGACGCCGCCGCGCTTGCGCACAGCTCACCGTATACATGAAGGAGTTTGTTGTGTGTCTCACTTCATCGGCCAGTTTCCCACTCATAGCCGCTAGCAATATAGTAAGTATTAGATATATGAGTAAACCGAATTAAAATATTGAGCAAAGCTTTCGGCAACTTCCTTTTCAACTACGTCTTTATCTTTAAATTTCATTGCAAGATTGCGTTGGCCCTGGTGTTGTTGTTTACTAATATAAGACCAAACGTTTTTTACGTTGTTTTGTGTGCTTTCCTCAACTTCATCAATATAGTCATTGCGAGCTCTCTTTATTAGGGATTTTAATTTTTTCCTAACTTCTTTAAATTTGTTATTGCACTGTTCAGATAAATACCTCTGCTTGCTTAATCGATTTTTTACTTTTATACATTGTGTTATTTCCTGATTAAACCATTGTGGATATTTTTTCCTAGCTTTCTTCGTTACTGGAACAGCAACTTCTATAGCCATGTACATAATTTTATAAAAAGTTTGTACCGCTATGCTTACGTCCGTTTCTAAATATAAAGAGGACCAATCTATATCACGGATTGTTTGTGCTAGAAGCAAGAAATCACACTTTTTAAAATTGTAGAAATAATCTAATTCAGATTTATTGATAGTCGGTCCCTGCGAAGAATGGGTAACCAAGATTGATAATGCAGGATGATAAATATCCTCCGTACCCAATGGAAATTCATCCCTTTGTACTAAACATGAAGAATCGTTTTCAGATACAATAACTAAATCCAAAGTTTTTCCAAAAGTGCTTTGAACGTTGTTTAATAATTTTAAACTGTGAAAATTCAAAAAATTTAGCAGTTCTCGGCTTTTATTTGTTAAAACATTCATATTAATTTCAGGGCATTTAATTTCAGGAAAGTTAAAGTCTCCTGCAATAACCGTATTGTTGAATACTGTTATCTATAAAATTAAATAAGCTGACGTACTGCTCGGTAGATGCATCCGGTGGTATATATATGACAATCAAAAGTACGAAATTCTTTTTAATTTTTAAATGTATTGCAACTGCCTCAAAAAACGAGCTGTGTGTGAAATATTTGATAATTTTGTAATCACTTTTTACACATGCCAATACACCTCCTCCTCTAAATTTGTTAGTATGCTCACTGGACCTGTCCGCACGCACCACATTGTATATATCTGGATCAATTATTTCTCCATTACAAATAAATTCATTTAGACCAGATTCCGTAATACCAATTATGTCATAGTTTCCATCAATTGCATTGACATAAAAATCATTCAGCTTCGTTCTCAATCCCCAGCAATTCTGATAATACATTAACATATTACTTTACTAAAGAAAACAAACAATAAACCAAAGTTTAGCAATTTAAATTCACAACAAAGTAACTTTCTATAATTATCAACGAAAAAATGACGAATACAGACTTTGTCAAGCTCTTCCCTATATTTTATTATTTTATTTTATTTTTTATTTTATTTCGCACTCAGCCAACAGCCGTTAGGACAATAATTATAGGCGTCGCTGTGCATTTATGGTGACTTCCAACCCCACTAACGACTGCCATGATGTTGTTATGACCGCCGGGACCAACTTTTTCCGTAATAGCCGTACCACGAGGCGCCGCGAGATGCAGCCGTGGAACTCCCATCCAAGTTCTGACCAGAGAGAGCGTTGCTTAACTCTGCTGATCGAACGTGGACGCTTGTTCAAGCTACACCACCCGGGTCCTATATGTGGTTCTTTTGATAAAACTCAATGTTTTGCCAACAACCATATCACTTAATGCACACAATTTATCGCCCACATTGAATGCCGTCTATATCTTCTTCACTGTTTATGCGATGGACTTTATCTTACACCTTTAAAAAAATTCTGCCATCATAACGTCTGGTCGTTTTTATAATCAAACTAGTCACATGCCATTTTAATTAGATTCACACGTTGTTTGGTGAGATCTTCCCTAATGGTAATTTTGCAGCCTTTCAATTTGCATTTATCTTTAAACACCTCACTTCTTCTTTTGTATGACACAAATTTGACTATTACTGGTCTATTTTTACCATTTTTCTTGCCCACGCGATGCATTCTGTCAATATCTGCACCACTTACATTGACTCCCAGTTTTTCTTGGAATAATTTGAGTACACTATTTTCAAGGTCTTCTTTTTCAGTTTCGACTATTCCAAAAATACGTAGGTTGTTGCGTCTAGAGTATTGTTCGTAACCCTCGTTTGTTTTTTTAAGGTTGCAATTATCTTCTTGCAGAACCGATATGCTCGGGAAGTAACTATCTACAACCAGTCTCGAACTCTGCCAGCCCGAGCGAGCGAGGTCTGGCAAACTCGTTCTCGACTGGTAAAAGCTACTTACTTCCCTTGATGCTTAAATAACTGTAAACATACATGTTAAAGTTTAAGCAGTTACTTTTCTTTGCACCATACATTGCAACATTGCAAGCATAGATTACCAGCATATTTTTATATACATTTTTGCAGCCCCTTGTAAATCACTGCTATTTTCAAATATTTTGGCAAATTTATTCTTTCCTCTGTTAAAACATGCTGAAGTTGTGCCACATCCAGTTAATGCATGTGGTACAGAAAGAAAATGCTCACTACAATAATTGGGATGCGTAAATTGCAAGCTCTTAGAGGAAGATATTTTTTGATTTTCTTTATTTTTGGCAGGTTTTAAAAAATATATATCTTTATAGGGAGCCGCTAAAACAGTTAATATAACTAATACGTCTATGTCTTCTAATACTACGACTTCTATCCATTCACAAAACTCGTGAACTGTCAAAACGCTGTCAAGTTGGTACCTTGTTTAAATTCTGTTTTGGAACTTCTGCTTGCTGATTTTGGTAGCACTGAAATGTTTGAAATGTAAAAACTTTCTTGTAAAAAAATAATCTCCCAAATTCTTTAATTTTTGTGCATACACTCCAATTGCAATGGAACAGAAACGAAAAAGGGTTTTATTATTGGAGAGGGAAAAAAGGCTATAGTTGATTATTACAAGGAAGAATTAGAAGAAAATAGTTTTGACTTTTGACACATGTAACATAAACTTAACTTTAAATATTAGTACTAGAAATCACTAGATCCGAAGTACATTCCCAAAAAACTGTAATTTCCAGGTACACTCAGCAAACATTTAAAAAAGTTGACATTGATAGTACATGAGTTTTGTGAATGTATAATATGTTTTCATTTGATGCATTGAGAGCTGTTGTAACTATCAACCGATCAGCATCACTTTCAGCTTGAGAGCAGGGATATTATTTGTAGTTATTTTCTTTTAAAAAATCAATAGAACGACTATTATGAAAGACATTTTGTAGATTTTTTTTGTTGAAACTTTAAAAACCTGTTTCTTTCAAATCGAATATCTGGTGCAGTTTTCGTTTTTAGACATCAGTCTCTTTCAACAGATTTCATTCTATGTTTCTGATAATCGACAAAAACAACAATTGCTTTTTTTCCATAATCACGTACAATATTTTTTTTATATATTTTATTACTTTTTGCAATCTGTATACAACAATAAGCAAAATATATGTATGTTAGTAATTATTGGACATGAACAATGACATTATTGAAATCCAACGATTTACAATTTACAGTTTACTACGAACTACATTAGCCTATATTAGTTTAATCTTTAATCGAATCTATTTGGTAGGTCTAGCGGTTTTCATCTCTTTAGTCTGTGTAGGGTTTCACTATTATCAAGTAGATTAATAGCCAAGGCATTTGGGTGATGTTCTAGTTCACTTAGGTATTTAGCACTGAACTTAACTATCACTTCTTTTACAGTATCTACTTTCAGGTCTATATTTCTCACCAAATATAGTGCATTACACATTCACCGTAACACTTTTGATTGAAATCTCTCAAGCATTTGAATGTTAGAGTCGGCCGTTGCTCCCCAAAGTTGTATGCCGTATGTCCATATGGGTTTAAAGAGAGCATTGCAGATTAAGAGTTTGCTTGTTAGGCATAGTTTTGATTTCCTTCCCAGTAACCAGTAATGCTTACTAAATAATATGCCGAGTTGGTTTCTTTTTTTCCATATGTGAGATTTCCAGGTTAGGCATTTGTCGAGGTGTAAGCCAAGATATTTAACTTCATTAACTTGTGTTAATGGAATGTTATTTATTAGGGCTGGTGGTGAATTTCCTCTGCACTTGGTGAATGTGATATGAAACTATTTAGCTTCGTTGAGTTGAATACGTCATCGTTTGGTCCACTGAGTCAGTTGATTTAATCTCTGTGGAGCTGAGCAGCTATTGTTGGATCTATGTGTTTTGTCATTATGATTTTGTCGTCTTCAAAGGTAGCAGTGAAGGCGTGCGGGCTTGTTGGTGTATCTCCTGTGTACACGAGATATAGAATCGGACCAAGGACGCTCCCCTGAGGAACCGTTGAGTTGATTACAAATAACATATATTGAGTGAGATAGTAGCTTCTTGAGTTTATACATGAGGCCTGCATGCCACACTTTATCTAAAGCATGGGTTTCATCCATAAGAGCAGCTGTGCAGTATTTCTTCTCTTCAAAAGCTTGATTTATGTTATCCACTATTCGGTGCACCTGTTGTACGGTAGAGTGATCCCTCCTAAACCCAAATTGATGGTCTGGAATTATGTTACTATGTTCTAGGATGGAAGTTAGTCTTTCAGCTAAGAGTTTTTCCAGTACTTTGCCTGGAGGTAACTTCATATGCTGATTTTCCAGGTTTGAGTACCTGAATTCCACGGTAGCGGGAAATAGCCCAGTCGCGGAACTGCATTGTAAAGCATGGTTAGTAACACTTTGAGTAGTTTGCCAGTAAGTATGTCAATGCCTGGAGCTTTTCTGGGGTTGAGATTGAATCTGATCATAGTTTTTACTTCCTTTACTGTGAAGCAGTCCAACGGCAATGCTAATTGATATGGCTTATGTTAAGAGGTTTGTATTTCTGCTTCTTCTTCGATAGAAATTTGTGAAGCGGTTAGTTGAAAAACCCTCTCAAGGTGGATCTGGATCTGATCGTGTTCATGTTCCATTTGGTTCTTTCAGGGGAGGAATAGGCTGTTTTTGGGCTTTTATTCTTTTGGTAGCCATCCAGAGAGAATAATTTGTGTCGGTTATTGCACTCAGGTTTGTGAGATATTCTTTGAAATTATCATTCTTAGCTCTTTGATAAGTTCTTTGAGTTCTGTTGTTGCTTGATTTAAGCGTCTCTTGTCAGATGGGTATCTTGTACTCTTCCAGATACGTAGTAGCCATCTTTTTTCAGCTATTTTTCGTTTTACTATAAATGGCCACCTTTCTTGTTGTCTTTGCTATCAATTTTTGGTGTTGCTTCAATGGCAGCGTCTTGAATTATTTTTGTGAAATCTTGTATGGCTAATTCGAGTTCATCATTAGTTTGGAGCGAGATTTTCAGGTCTAAGCGATTGTGAATGATCTCTTTGTAGAAATTTCAGTCGGTTCTTTTGTTGTACAATTTTGAGTCACCTCCTCTAGCAATGATCGTGCTACTCACAGTTGCTATAATTGGCGTGTGGTCAGAGGTTAGGTCAAGACTTAATGTAATTTCAAGATAGGTTGAGGCTATCCCTTTAGTTATAATGAAGTCCAGCAGGTCAGGTAGTTTACTTGGGTCGGTAGGCCAGGATGTGGGTTCGTATGTTGAGAGGATGCCCAGTTTGAGTTCTTGTATTACTTGTTGCAGCGCCCTACCTCTGCCAGGTGGGGAGATTCGGGAACCCCATAGTGTGTGCTTTGCGTTGAAGGCGCCACCTGATAAGAACCTACTACCTAGTGATCCGAAGTATTCGATGAATCCTTGTTTCTTGACAGCATAATTTGGGGAGCAGTATGAAGCTGATATGATTAGTGGGCCATTTCAGTCTTCTGTCTCTATGGATGTAGCATGAAGGAATTTCTCTTGATAGGGAGGTAACATGTGGTGTTTAATGTGTTTCTTGATTGTAATGGCCGTGCCACCTTTGGCGTGTTTGTCTGCTTCTGGGTAATTTGTGAAGTAAAATTGATAATCGTGTATTTTGAAATTAATTCTGCTATTAAAATCTGTTTCTGAGACAAGTAGGATGTCTATTTCGTTGTAGAGGAGAAAGGTTTCTAGCTCATGTTTATGATTTGGAAGACCGTTAGCGTTCCACTCAGCTATTTTATATGTTGGAGCCATTCTCATTTTTTTAGTTGTTCCCGCAGGAGTCTAATTTGTGTGGTAAATTCATTAATTGCCTGTTGTTATGCTTGGATTGTTTGTTGAAGAGTGATTATTATCGAAGTAAAGTCGTAATTTTGTGGATTGATGTTACTTGTAATTTAAGGAGTTAGCAGTGGTTGCGTCTAAGGCGATGGTTGAGATAGATATTGCTGTCTTTGGCTTGATGAATGCTGTTGTAATAGCCGCTGGTCCCGTTGTTGATGTTCTTGGTTGTCTTGCTGTTGCTGTTGACTCTGTTGTTGTTGATAGGGCTGTTGCTGCTGTTGTTGTTGGCTTTGGAGACGTGAGGCATAACTTGAATCTGCTGAGTTTGGGTGTCTTCTGTTTAGAATTTTGACATACACCTTGCCTTTTTTGTAGTTAGCAGGGCGTTGACCAAGACACATGACGCATTTGGGAGGTATTCTATCTTCGCGATTTTTTCCACACGTGCGGTAATCATGCAACTCTGCACAGTTTACACATCGTGCTGGTCTAGTGCATCTATTCCATGTATGTCCGTAACACTGGCAATTTTAGCATTGTGGTATCTGGGCTTTTTTTATTGGTCGTCGAAATCACATTTTTAGTCTTTCGAATTTATACGTATTTATAGGTTATATTTAAATGTATTTAATAATCTATTTAAATTTGAGCTAATTTAACAATTTTAGAATCTTATTTGCATATAATGTTTATTAAAGCATAATAATAATCGTACAGAATAAAGATTAGCCTTTTAATGCTATATTTCTAATAAGGGTGTCCAAAACCCCTAGATATATGAGGCAGAGCGCGAAACTCAAAAATGTAGCTACTTTGCCACTTTAAAAACGTTATTTTTCATTTTTGATAAATTTTAACATACAATTTGAGATCAGCAACCTGGTATAAGAAATAATATCCGAATTACAAAAAATACGCTTTTCCGGCATTTTGGATCCTCCATTTTCTATTTTAGTTGAGTGTTAATGTCAAATTCGTAATCAGCGACCCCCAAAACCCCCAGACATTTAATAAAAATTTAAAAAAAGAAAATAGTAAATTAGACCATCTACGCCATTTTGTAGAAGCCATTTTTGTTTTTAGACCAATTTTGAGGCCAGATTCGTAGCCTGCGAACCCAAAAATTGTATGTTATCAAATTTCAGGCAATTGCTTAAATAAATAAAAGAGTTATAATTTTGTTTTAATTAAGAATGTATTAAAAAACGCTTATTTGTTAATAACAATTGAAAAAATAAAAAGCACACCTTTTCACCTATGGGCAACTTTTCTATAAACTTTTTTGGAAATAATTTTAAAAAAATCTTCAAAATTGGTTTTGAGTCAACGAAGTTAGAACTTTTTTCTTTAGTAAACGGACTGAAAGCCATCTTGTTTTAAATTCTGCCATAACAATTTAAGTAAGTATTTAAATTGATTGAAATGCACCAACCCCTAAAGCACTTGTTATTTTCTGTAACAACCTTGTCATTCTTACTATAATACACTACAACTGCAATCTTTCTTCAAGAAATTTTACTTGAAATTATTTTATTACGTTTTTTGTTGCAGACAAATGAAACACAGGTATCAAATAATTTCTCCAATTTCTGTAGACATGTTGCGGTTCTATATTGTTTGAGGCTTTCGCGGTTACACGAATTATTTTTTATTTATTATTATTTAATAGTTTTTGGGCATCAATTGCTTTGGCTATTAGCCAATATGGTGAAATATTGTAATAGTACTTCGCTTTATAAATAATAATAGAGTTTATAGAATATAAAATTTCTAATTATCAGCAAGGAATACTACACCTTATGAATTGTTAAGTTTCAATTGAGAACTGCATGTCAAACTCAGGGCAAATTAAAAGAATGTAATATTTATTACCAAAAATAAATGGCTTATTGCATTTTCCTTATTTTATTTATTTGCAATAACTTAGGGTTTAGCTCCGGTGAACATGAAACAACTCTTAACTCAGGGGTCGGTTCATAAAATTAAGTAGAAAACTTTGTATGACAAATCATTTGTTGTATGACAATTACTTTGAATTATTAGGACAAATGCATCATTCCCAACTGACAGTTTAAAATAACCTTAAAATTTACTGCCGTAAACAAGATGATCTGTCAGTGCAAAAATAGCGAAAAATTTAAATTTAAAACATCAAAATGGCAAGAAAGCATCAGGTAAATACAATTAAATCTGTGAAGTAGCACCAGCTAACTTCGTTTTTTTTTTGTGTGACGTAAACCCAGGCGTTTTTGTTCAATTTCCGACAAAAACTGCAAATTCCGCGTCAACTCTCACTTTTAAGGGACGTCAGCTAAATTACTCAAAGTTCAATAAACCTGGGACTCTGGAAACACGTTAAACTTCTCGGTAAAGGTCTATTCTGGATCATACCCAAAAATAATGGGCCTACTCCAACGCTTTCCCTGAGAAATTACCTTGAAAACGGCTGCTTCGTAGGCGGGATACGTTTTCTAGGGACGCTACGTCGATGGTAACTCGCGTGGTGGCTTCCTGCTCCAAAACTTTGGATATAGGCACTTAGGAGGAACTGCTTTACACGTTGGACATAAAATTCTTGCTGGCCGATACTTCCAAGTAACCGTAAAAGGACCTCGATGTTGAGCGTACTTGGGCGAATCTTGCAGCCTGCTTCCCCTTTTCACCGGCATCACTTATCAAGAAGAAATTTACATTCACAGGCGTTCTGCAGACTGGTGAATATAAAAACACACTTTTGGGCTCACAGATAAAACTTTTTACTTAGAAAATTTATACAAAACTGAGAGCCGGCTTGCCGCCAGTACAAATTTTACAAGCTTGTTTGATTCATCATAACAATTGACTGTCTCATAACTTAGCAACTAGATTTTCATATGTTTAAAAGAAATTAGGTTTGATCACATGTTTGAACTTATGGCATACAGTATATTGATGTCATGTCTTTGCATTTACACTAAAATGGTTATCTTTCTTGGAACAAATGTCACTACACTTTGCTCTGCTTTTAAATCACTTTAGTTTATAATGCACTTATACAGTTGAGTTCCTTTTAGCATCTCACTAACTGTCTTTCGATCGGTTGCCTTACATTTCTCCATTGCTCTACTGCAATTATTATTTTGCTCGCACCGTTTCGTTTGCCTTTCAGCTAATTTGCCGTTTGCTGGCTCATAAATTTTTAATACATAACACTCATACAATTTCTGTACTTAACAGATCATTCTGTATCATTTTATTCATATTTTGTTTGACGTTACTAAGCTCAAATCCATCAGTTACAAATTAAATTACATAGACCTTTCCGAATATTTATTATATCTGAAACTTTCAACGTAACCTTTCTGAAACCTGCCTTATCTCATGCTAACTTTTATTCCTCAAATTATTAGTTACTGTTGCTCACATCAAGTGCATTTATTATATTCGCACGTAACTTTGTGAGGTCCTCCTTGATAAGGACGTTAGAATCCTTTAATTTCTTTTTATTGGGGAAAATAGCACGATGGTAGCACGAGGTTGCATCGTTTTTGTTCCATTAGAGTGTGCGGTATTTGACCCACCCGATGACAGCGATCAATGTATTAATGGATAATTTATAAACCCAGTTGTTGATTAAGTACTTTAAGCACTCTATTTTTGACATCTCCCATATCTTCCATAACCCCACAAATGCGAATACTATTATGTCTAGTGTACTGTTCTAAACTATCAATTCATTTGGTCAGTTCTTCATTATTTCTCTGCAGATCCACTATTTTGTTTTCTAAGATGCTGTACTTTTCAATTGCTTTTTCTATTCTTTTGCGAATCAACATGAACAATCAAACAAATGTGGGGAAGATTTTTACATGAGGCTTTTAATAATATCATAAGGATATTTTTGTCTACCTACATCACTACTGTGTGAAATTCCAACCGATAAGTATCATTCATAAAATTAGTTGTCAATTTATGTTATGTTGGAAGCTAATTTTATTAGTGTTTACTGAATAGAAAGTTAACTTTTGCAAATAATATGTTTCACATGAATATCTGAGGAACCAGATGGGTAAATAAATTGGTTATTAAATGGCAAATTGCAAAAACCGAGAGATTTTGCTGGAAATAAAGTTTACCATAAACTTATACATTTAATAAAAATCATGGCTAATGAGTATTTTACCTAAAAAGTAGCTACATGTTGAATAGTGTAAATTTAAAGCACAAAATCAGAAATTATTCTAACTGTTTAGCACATCTACAACGATCTATTCGAAATTTTAAAGCCAATAAGGCAGAATTTACTCTACAGTAAAAATATTATTAACACATTGTTAAAAAATTATTCAATTGTTGGAGATGAAACTTGAAAAACACTGATCGGTATTATTATTCTTCTTTTCTTCTCATATTAGTGCGGTGGCCTGTTTAGTTAGAGTTGTATGAGCCCTCCTTGCTGGTAAGCAGAGTAGATAATTGTGAGTCTTGCCAGTTGAATTTAAGGCTTAACAACTACCATAGGTGTTACCATGATAGCTGCAGAGTATAATAAACCCAGTGTACTTATTATTAAAAATGACATCCTAATACCCATTTTTAATCCAGAAAAGAACGAGTAAAGCTCGTTAAACTGGTTATAAAAACCAAGCCGATAGCTCAAATATATGCTTGTAATAAGGTAACGCAGTCCATACTAAGCAGAAAATTCCAAAGAGTAAAGACAAATGTATTTCTGGATTTTATTTTTTCATAGTTTACAATACATTTGATAATAAACAAAACAAAGCGTGTTATAAAATGAAGATGTTTAACAATACAGCAGATGGTTTATTATGATCCTAATCACAGAACGTACAAGTATTTACCTTTTTAGAAGAAGCTTCTGCAGAAGACAGTTGGATATGCGATAAGGTCTTTCCAGAAAAAATCTTGCTTATGATGAGAATCTACCTTCTGGTAAAACTGATATTCATATAGTGATACAAAGAGCTTTTAATGGCATGCACCTATGAAAGCTTCATCGTTTTCCTCCTTTTACGTCCTTGCTCATTCTGCATTAGGTATTTGGAAGTATTCATTCTCTGAACTGATATTTGAGAATGTGCAACTTTCTACCAATTCGTAGATCTTGATGATAAAATATTTTCAATGTGTATGTGATTGTAGTACATTTTGAGAGTAATATAGACTTAGTGTTTTTATTATGATTAAACAGTGCTGTGTAAAAATATAGAATATTATAAGCAAGGCACTGATTTTAGGCAAATACATAGGTATTTTATAATATTAATATGCTGGTGAATTGATTTTGTATTTATACTAATTGAAATGTGCATATTTCAGCAGTTTTTTGTATTTAAATGCATTAAGGGGTGAGTTTAGTATAGTTAATTTGGGAATTTTATAAAATTTACAGTTGGAGTTTCAATTAAAGTGAGAAATTTTAGTTGTTTTGAGCTGGTCACTGTTTATTTGATCTCCAATGATACAGAAAGCGCGTTTATACTATTGCAGATAAAGAAACGGTTAAACAAGAGCACAAAATTGATTTTATGAGCTTGACTTAGCAGTAAGTACCTACTGTTTTTAAAATAAAAAGTACGGGACTTGTGACATTTTTGCAGATAGCAAGTTTTTTCATCTTCTTTAATAAAAACAGGTGATGTAGTGTTAAATCATGCTTAAAACTGCTAGGACATATTAACGTTATTTAATCGAGGGCATGGACTAGTTAGTGTTCCATATTATATGTTATAGATGCATAGGTACTAATAGATATACTCTATACAGTGCGTCCAAGACAAAGACAGCCAGTATGGGCATCTTTTTACTAGTAAGAGATGCAAATTTGCTTATAGGGAAAAAAGTTGTACAATCAAAGGTCTAATAAAATAACGTTAGTATAAAGTTAGAGCCAAATTGACAAATAGCTATTTATGTGACATTACATTCTGAGTTATGTTATTATATTTTTCCCGCTGCTTATCGATATTTTCCTAGATTTTTTAAGAAATTGTTTGGTTTGTCACCTGTCACCAGGATTAATGTTGGTTTCAATCCCTTTTGTGAGGTCGTCTTACCTGTGAAGTACGGCACTTATTTACTAATGTCAAATTTTAGAAGCCCTTTTTATTCTGAATTCAACACATTATGCTTTAATTATGTTTCGAGTTCTTTTCGATTATCATCAAGACATTTTTGAATAAGGACGAGTGTTATAGAGCATTTCAGACGTTGTTTCAGCTTTTCTAATTTAAAGAAAGAACTAAATAGCCATACTGGATATTTTTAAGCCTCAATAAGCACGTTTGATCTTGAATACAACTACCTAATTTTCAATAGTAAGTATGAAATTCGTTGATTATTTTTCTTACTTATAAACAATAACTAAAATTAGAAATAGGAATCATCCACTGACGCTTATTACTTCTTTCTTTAAATTAAAAAAGCTGAAACGTAATGAATTCATAATGTGTGGTACATTATTGTATTCACAATAAAATAGGCTTCACAAATTTTATATCAGAAAATGAGAACCGTATTTAAAAAAATGAAGTTGGTGATGGTTGCTCGGAGACGAAACGTATAAAAAAACTATAATGTAGTCTTTAAGTTCATTAAAAGTTGCTATAAGGAAGTTTTGTCAGTTTTGTCCCAACTTTAATATTGGCGCCAGAAAAAATAGAATTGAAAATCCAAAAATTTAGTTTTTTAGATAACTCAAAAACGAAAATTTATATCCACGATTTAGATCGTAATTTTCTTAGTTCTTTAATTACTCCACTTCTTTCCTATTTAACCAAATTTGTATCTTGAGATTCCCATACTGGCCCTCCTTATCTTGGACACACTTTATACGAAGTACTCGAGCATAATGTGTTATGATGTACATAGTAGCTGTGTATCTGTAATGAGATCTAACTTGTTTGTTGGATTATTAGCTTAATTTAACTCAACCTTATCTAAAATAAAAAATTGCTTACTCTTCCATTGCTATATAAACCAATAATTACGAGACGAAGTATGCGATTAGAAGCTGCTCTAGTTATTGAATAATTATTATTAGGAGATCATTAACTATATTGCTCTGTTTTAAATTTTTTCAACTGTTTGGACTTAAATGTTACAGCATATAATTTACAGTAGTTTTTGTGGCACTGGTCCGTTTTTGTGCATATAAATCTGTGCCTCGATTATAAGTACTTAATACAGAAATGAAAGTGTGTCGAATAATGAGTAACGGGATGTGATATGATTTATTTTTTTGTTAACAAGACCAAGTTTGTCACATTTTATTCTTTTTTTCACAATATATTATCATACTTATTTTTTATAATAACAATTATAACATTACAAATCAGATATAATCAAGTGCTATGGTATAGATATCAGGAAAGCCATCTATGGTTTATAATTGTAACTAAACCTAAGGAAACTATACAAGTCACGTACATCTTTAGCTATCCACACATTCTATATTGCCAATCCACAAGCAAGTGCAATCTAGTTAAATATTCAAGTCTATCATTTCCTCATAAGGGCTTGCAGGGCTAACTTCAGCCAAAGACCACACGTCTGTACCAGGTTCTTGCAGTGCTGAAGCAATCCCTTCGTTCGGAACCAAACGTAATTAAACAAATGCACTTAAGTGTTCGGAAACAATCAAGAGACACAACGCGGGCCCAGTCAGGGGTGTTTGCATACTGTAGGGGCCAGATTTTACTATACGTTAATATTTGTATTATACACAACATTTGAACATTTTATAGACAGTATATACAACATACAAGGTAATCGGAAGAATAATATCAGTAGGTAAGCGAGTAATGGAAATCCACCTCAAAAAGAAAGCGTGTGAGGACAAATTTTAGACCGTTTTCTAGACCTAAATTGGCTTCCTAATCAAGATAGAACTCTTCAGAAAATTAGATTCAGCTCTATGCTATGTTTGGTAGGGCATTTTCTCGGTAGTACGATTACTTGACTAAACTGAACTAGTGTTTGTGCATTTGATTAATTCAAATACTGCTAATACGATTAGTATGCATTAATTAAAAATAATCTATTTAGATAAAAATCTAGGGTTTCTACGTCGCTGTACAAATGATTATGTTGGCTGTTGCAAGAATTACGTGCAGCTGTGTAATCCTTCCACAAGTAAAAACAATCATTCGTACAAATTATCTTTAACTTCTATAAGCTATCGAGAATAACTATTGTCATATATTCTATATCCGGCTAACTTATTTCTTTACATTTGCGAACATCCTTATACTTTACGGATATGACACTCATAGTGTATGAAACTCTTACTTATTTGGTTGTGTTGTTACAATCCTAGTGAAGGACAGATGGATCATAGCTCAACAAGGTTGATTGTGTTACCAAGCAAAATGATGTTTCTATCTCTCAACGATTTTTACATATATAAAAAAATAAAAATACTGCAAGGTTTCCCTAAAATAGGCATAGAAAATATTTTGGTACACTTACAGGGGGGCTGTAGAAATGTTAATTCCACATTTTTAAATTGCTGCTTACGAAAAAACCGAGTAGTCAAAGCAATGGTACAAACCACCCTGCACGTGTATCAGTGTCTTTTATATCCTTACGACTAGTTAGTGTACACAGTTTAGAAATACCGCCACAGGTAACCTCTAACGCAGCTTTGTGCCGGTGCCATCCAATCGGTTTAAACATTTGGAGCAAGCACTGTAGTTTATCAAAGCGCTTACAGTTGTGAAGTTGCTCTCGCAAGCTCTTAATGCGCTAAGTCTAATCGTACTCTATAATACACTCGTACTGAATTAAGGTGCTAAAGACTAAACTCTAAATATCACTGTAATATTGACGAGTTAATCTTTTATAGTTTCCGTTGTTGACTCTCACGTCACTTAATAGCGAAAATTGAATTTTGAATGCTCAAAGAATTTGGACAAAAAAATAAATTGCCGTTTGCGCCGGTATTTCTAAACTGGGGTGAGTTATTAAGTACATTGTGGTATACAGAGTAGCTAAATAGATGGGGACACGTAAAGAAAATATACGACGGATACTAGTTGAATAACACGAAAGATAAAGTATATACTATGCTAGTCGAATTAAGCCATGTTTAGTAAAAAAGGCTTGGCTCGCATAGTAGTATGGTTAAGTGCAAGCCGATTTACATTGAACATAGTTAACAACAGTCATTAAAAAGAACAGTGAACTGTATGGATGGGTGAGTACTTCTGACATCAGATGCAAATGGGAGTGTGAATTATTGATAGGCTTATCTCATGCGCAAAGCTCAAGTTTTCTGTATTAAAAGGAACTAAACGGTTATTACTGTGGTAGCCTTGTAGAAAGCGTCGAAATCAAGACAAGCACAAAACAACAAACAAGATGCCTTTAAATCCTAAGCTCGTCAGTGGTGTTACATTAGATTTTTGGAGTTCCAATTAATACTGAAAATATGCCGTTTAGTATTATACATTATGCCATTGAAACATGATGATTTGTATTATAATTTACTAGTGGCGGTATATGCGGGGTCTTACAATACACTTTTAATACCTAATTGTATAACTTGGAATAAATTTTAACATATTAACAAATAGGATTTATTATCTCATCAAGAAATCTGTAGCTATATCTATGAGGAGTTCCTAAAACAGAGCAGAGTTACTGGGGCTCACCCCCCGTGCTGCACGTGTACCTTATGATGTAACATCGTCGGCGTTGTTGTCGAAATGCTTAGTCCTTCTTTTCGTCTTCTGGATCCTTCAGGGTGTGCCACTGAGCAATTGGTCGCCGCGGGGAGGCCAGCATGTCGGACCAGTGGCGCAATTCTGTTCCGCTTGCGTTGTATCCAAGGACAACCTTGCCAATAGGTTCCGAAGTGCCAATCCTATCGTAGTCTACCACCGTTACTACTAGGTTTACTTTCTGCAAATGCAAAACACAATGTTTAGCCACTACAACAGATAAAAGCACACTTAGAGAAGCACTTAACATTGACTATTGATAATAGTTCAATAATAAAACAGAGCACAATGGAAAGAGTGGCACTGCTACAGTTCAACAAGTCTGCTGGGGGAAGCCTTTACCAGTTGATTTTGATTAGAGGAGCAGGAGCAGTGGTGCCAAAGTGTGTATTTTTGTACAAGAGCTGGTACCGTTCAATAAAGTCTTGCGCGCAGTTACGATTCAAGAAAATCATGGAAGTTTTTAATGCAAGACAAAAGTATTTCAGTAGTTATGCAAAAATAAAGCATTTCCTTATTTTCATACTTAAAAGCAAAAGCCAAATTGTATTTTTTATATATTTTTTCTTGTGTATTAGCGTTGTGTTTAATATAAGCAAATCTGTGCTAAGCCGACTCTGCGTTGTGAGAGTATTATGAAGTTAAATCTATTTGCCGTGGTAAAGGAAAGTTTCAAGCCTGTTCGCGGGATGAGGGGAGTATCAACCGATGCAGATTTCACAAAGAAGCGGGCATTAACTGGCGGCCTTTGGTCCAAGCTAGTCGTGCGTTCCCGAGTGCCGGCGGCGACGTGAGTTTTGCCATACAAGTTAAATGCAAGCGGCTAGAGACCTACAAGTAAATACAGTTGTGCCATATTCAAAGGTACATTCAAAGCGTCCATTTTGGTAGACGCCCATTCAGCAGTTTTCTAGGACCTGCCCGCCATTAGGAATTCACAGCATTGCGCTATCCAAGGATTGGATGACACAATCTAAGGCGTGCTCGATTCAAGGGCACCTAGCAAGTCTATGCACCCATTTCTAGAATAATTTTTTGCTGTTTTAACGCGATAAGGTTTGCGTTCAACTGCGATAAGCTTTTGCGAGTGCGAAAATATGTGTTCCGTCAGCAAATAATGAGCCATATGAATAAAAATAAAGTAAATGCTTATAAGCATAAGGCAGAAGGAAAAGCAAATGCTTAGAACAAAAGGTAGGAGTAAAAGCAATTGCTTCATTCAATATGAATAATGATTACCTTATACTTGCAAGCAAATGCTTTATAAAAACGAGTAAAAGCTCATATCTAAAATATTGCAGATTCGAAGGTACTCATATTTCCACGATTCTGAATAACAAAATTTTGCGTGTTTAGACCTGCAGTTTACGCAGTTCTAGAGACCTGCTGCGCACATACGGTTATTCAGTGTTCAAAATGTCGTCATTCGAAGATGATGTTGCATGTGAAAGTGATAGTAAGGTGCAGGTACTGGACTTTGTAGCAAATCAAGTCAGCAAACATCCAGAGATCCTTAGTTAGTCACAGACGCCCGCATCTAAGAAAGAAAAAGAAGACACGATAAAAAAATATTAGAATTATATGAAAGTGTTATGGGGCAGTTAATAACTACAGGACAACTAATAAAAAAAATCAATAACATGGAGATACCTTTAAAAAAGAAGACCGATGTAAAAAAAACCGGTAATAAGCCTATTAAACTTCTCCCATGAGAAAAAAACTTTATACGAGGCAATGGAGGGAGACTCAAATCTAACTGTCGCGAAAATAGCAGGTAAGAACAAAAATGAAATATGTTAGGGTGCTTGGACGTACTTAGCTTTTTTAAGGGGGAGGGGGAGGAGTAACTTTCCCAAAAATATATCAGTATTTTAGGTGGTGTCACTATTGCAAACTCTAAAGCGATAAGTGCTACGAATTCGTTTAAATAAAAAAGAAATTGTTTTTCTTAAACCGATTTAAAATATTTTTATAGTGTTACCAAATTTCTGTTCTTGTTCTGTTCTAAGAAAGTTTCTTACATACAAAGTGATATGTAAAAAATACGCAAATATATGTTGTCGATATACTTGTAAAACAAATTGATCTTTGAGACGCACAGCGTAGTCAAATCTTACCTTCATGTTTCATAATAGAACCACTATCATTAACTTCATTTTCCTAAATACTGTTTTACTGTATTTTATTTATTATTTAAAGCGAATAAAAATTAATTAATTATAAGTTAAATACTAATGTCATAGAATCAATACAATTTTTTTTTAAAGTAGATAAAAAATACAATTTCGAATTAAAAAAAAATGATATTAGTTGCCCAAATACGAAATGTCGAAGACCAAATTTGAAGAATCCGTTTTGGGGTGCAAAATAAATTATAAAACTATCAATTTTTCAAAATTGACTTGTAGTTTTTGAAATATTCGACGAAATATATTTAGGTATTTTTATTACATATCACCTTATATTTTAAAAAACATCAAAATTATTTAGCAACTTGGTAAAAAGACTTTAAATGATAAATGCGTATTAAAAAATGCATTTTTTTCTGTATCACCTGTCGTTTACCTGTAATTAAGCCGTTCAGGAACATTTGCTCAAAAAAAAAAAACGCGCGGAACTTCTAATAATGACAGCTCTGATGTTGCTGAATAGCAGCATCACTTTTCCACAAGTAAATACTCGCACTTGTAAGCAAATGGTTGGCTTTATTCATACGTTTGAAGCCAATCCTTTTATATCATGAGCATTTGCTTCATACTTTTAAGCAAAAGCATTTACTTACAATTTTATTCATACCCCTTAAAGCATTTACTTTGAATTTTGCAAGTATAAGCATATGCTCCCTTTTATTCATATGGCCCATTATGTGTGTAGATCGTACTCGATTTTGACAAAGGCGGATCTAAGCCAGGGCCGTCTTTTAATACATTTTAATGTTTACGTTTTGCAAAGACATTATTTTAATGCTATGTGATATTGCTTTATGCTATCTCGCATGTAGATTTTCTAGGAATTAATTCCAGTGTTCTTTGATTTTATTTCTGTTCTAATATGTATTTTACAAGTGCTTTAAAGTCAATAGATTTTTGTAAAGAAATTGGTGTTTTTGTGAATTATTTGAGGTAAGTTTCAGTCCGAAAACACTACAGGATGAAACAGCTACCTATTTTAGCAAATAGTGATCGTTCATAGCCACGAGGGTTTTATGTAAACACTGAGCTAGCTAACCGCAGAAAAAACATAGTTATTTCAATATTAAGACGTACGGTACGTCTTGTTCAAATTTAACTCAACCATAGAGAGGTGAACAACTGCCTCATTTCAATGTTCCTCCTTCCACCTTTGTTGTTCGGCAGCTGCCTAAATCTTTCCAAATCTGTAAAACTGTCCTGAAATATTTATAGCCATTTTGCTAATAGCAGCAAAAGAACCGAAGAACTTCAGAAATGTGTTAATTCTAAGCCATATAGAATGTTACGATCAAGTCAAACCAGGTGCCTGTCATTAAAGGTACTTTCTTATTTAGTATTAAAGTGTATTATTCATTTTAGGCCGTAGTACACTGTATTTTCTTTGATAGAGAGCTTTAATTTACATTTTACAAATGCACTAATAATAGATAATCTTTATTCTGCAAAAAATATACTGAATATAGTGAATCTAAGATACGTACAAAGCATAATCTATGTTCATAGCATGCCCATTAGACTTGGTCAATAAACTTAACTTCGAATTAATACTTTCCTAGGTACTCAAAATATCTGGTCTTTTTCGAATTATCTTGAGAAACTACCTTGATAAGAAATATTTGGGCAATGTAACTTTACAATTACTTTACACCTTAAGGTAGAAAGGTCTAATCACTATATATATATATATAACTTTACAAAATGTTTTATGTGTAGATCCACGAAACTTCCCTCTTATTGAAAACATATATTTTGGCAAGCAGCTTTAGCTATATTTGGAAACCAACAAAAATACTAGTCAAGAGGAGATACACAAATTTAAAATAAATGCTCTTGTGTATTATACAGAGCTAAGCAAACAAATTAAGAGTCGATTTAACTTTAGTAATTCACTATTAAAATTTATGGGCAAATTTACAACAATCGACAACATTAATACCAAAAATTTTTCCACAAGTAGCTGACAAATTAAATTTCGAACAGTTAAATAATTAATGGAGAATGCTAACCGGTATAACACAATTGAAGGGTATTTCTTGACGTTTATTATAGGTAAATATGTAAAACTGTATTGAAGAGGAAATCTTTTTAAATCTAAATAAACTTAGTATTTCTCTATTATGTTTACCTCATTCTTCAGCTGCAGCTAAATGGCTGTCTCAATATAATTTAATAAAACTAAAAGCCGTAAGTCGACCAACCGTTAGAACGTGCGACGCTATTCTACATTAAAAACAATTATTCTCCTTAGCATAGAATTTCGGCTTAGACCGCGTAGTATTTGTATATGAACACCCAGCATTTTCTGGCTTAATGTGCCTTGCACCTTGTGAAGTCGAGCAAAAACCCGCGCGATGACCATGCTCTTTGGTGGCTCGTGTTGTTTGAGTACCTTGAGAACGAGGATACTTAGGCAGATTTGGCCGTTTTGCTGTTTGTGCATCCATATTCACTAACGTTTCGCAAGACCTTGCAGCTTGCATCATCAGAGTGAAAGTCGCACTAAGAACCGAAGGTCGGTGTGGAGCTATTTATAGTCCTCTGTGCCAGGCGCGCGGAGTGGCGTAACGCTGGCGCTGGTTGGTCGTCCGAGTGCAACGTAATCCGTGGGGCGTGGCCGTATGACGCAGAGTGGTTGTAACGCTTTAGATCGTGTATCACAGGGGTCCACGTTTTACTAAGCTTAAAGCCATCTTCCCTGTTGATATTATTTGGATGTTTTTCTATTTCTATGGCTTCACGTATCACTCGCGGGAAGTAATGAGGTATTCTGGCAAGTACTCTGGCATGCTCAAATTCTAAAGTGTGCCCATTTGTAAACGTATGCTCAGCTACGGCTGATTTTGTGATGGAGATTCTTCTTTAGCCTTTTTTTTGTCATAGTCTTGTCGAAAGAAGAATCTCCACCTCTGGAAGGCTTAGCATTTCTACCTTACGTTAAAGGCTCAACTGATAAGATAGGACGTGTCCTGCAACGATGCAACGTCAAAACCGTGTTCACGAGCAAGGAAACTTTGGGTAACGGCTTCAGATCGGTAAAAGACAAGATTCCAAGTTTAAAAACCGCTGGCGTATATCGCATTCCTTGTTCTTGCGGCTCGAGTTACATTGGACAGACTGGTCGTTCCGTTGATCTAAGACTCCAAGAACATAAAGGCGATTGCAAACACAAACGCATCACAAAATCAGCCGTAGCTGAGCATACGTTTACAAATGGGCACACTTTAGAATTTGAGCATGCCAGAGTACTTGCCAGAATACCTCATTACTTCCCGCGAGTGATACGTGAAGCCATAGAAATAGAAAAACATCCAAATAATATCAACAGGGAAGATGGCTTTAAGCTTAGTAAAACGTGGACCCCTGTGATACACGATCTAAAGCGTTACAACCACTCTGCGTCATACGGCCACGCCCCACGGATTACGTTGCACTCGGACGACCAACCAGCGCCAGCGTTACGCCACTCCGCGCGCCTGGCACAGAGGACTATAAATAGCTCCACACCGACCTTCGGTTCTTAGTGCGACTTTCACTCTGATGATGCAAGCTGCAAGGTCTTGCGAAACGTTAGTGAATATGGATGCACAAACAGCAAAACGGCCAAATCTGCCTAAGTATCCTCGTTCTCAAGGTACTCAAACAACACGAGCCACCAAAGAGCATGGCCATCGCGCGGGTTTTTGCTCGACTTCACAAGGTGCAAGGCACATTAAGCCAGAAAATGCTGGGTGTTCATATACAAATACTACGCGGTCTAAGCCGAAATTCTATGCTAAGGAGAATAATTCGAGTAACCGCGAAAGCCTCAAACAATACATACATTAAAAACAGTTACTTGGTTTCAATACTGGTTACAATTGATAACCTTCAAAATTGTTAATGAAAAAAAACATACTTTGCAATCTTCTGTTCTGTACATAATATTTAATAAACAATTTTTAATTTCCGGCGCCTTTATACTAAGCGCTTTTTTTTTCGGGAATATCGGGCAAGTCCGCCCTTCTTCATACCGCACATTTCTTGCAAGTAACGCCTGTATATTCGTTGAAAATTTCCTTTGTCATTAAACTCCGCGTGGAAGCAAGGAGATAATATTTCTCGTAATTAACGTCTCCATAGTTTTGTGGGGAATTATCCTTTTCTGTCAATTTGCACCTCGCGCAAGGGGAATGCATCTTGTGGCGTTGCAAATTTTGTTTCTCGTTCAGCGGTCTGCAAGTCAAGCCTGTGTGTTGGTTTCAGATTGTCGGGCTACAGTTGTGTCGGGAAAAGTTCTTTAGTTGCGTAAAAATTGGGCGGTCTAATCGCCAAGAAGATTTTCGAATACGACTAAATGCC